>CATNWA010002655.1:0-22977 GCA_951230385.1 Staurois parvus | reverse complement strand
CAAAAACAAGCAGAATTTCGGGCTCTCACAGCCCGTCCCTTCTTCTTTAAGAGGCCCCTTTGTCATGCATCATTACTGTATCAATGGCACCTGGTTTAGACTTTTTTATCAGTATATTAAATGACAACCTGTCTCACAACCTCACAAACAGTCACACTCCAAACTCCACTATTGGTTGAAGGACCCAAGAGCTGTCGAGAAGGACACCCCTCTTGATACAAATATTGTAGGAACTGCACCAAAGGCGCTGGGAGAAGACTGATTCTGCAAATAGGCAAGCAGCTAGGTGTGTACACAATTTCAACTGTGGGAGCAATAATTAGAATATGGAACAAGACATAATACAAGACTCCACATGATTATATCTCCCTCGATCGGGGGCTCCACGCCATAGAATCTCACCCCGTGTGGTGTCAACTGATCACAAGGATACAGTGAGCTAAAAAATCCAAGGACCACCACGGGGGGGGACCTAGTGGATAGGACCTGCTAAGACAAGTTGGGGACCTAACGTAAACAATGGCTTCCATCAGTAACAACACTACGCCGCCAGGGACTCTGGATCCTGCAGTGCCAGACGTGTACCACCTGCTTATAGCAGAGTACATTGTCTGGGCACGTCTGAAGTTTGCTAGAGAGGCATTTTGGATTGATGACAGAAGAGGATTGGGAGAATGTCAATATTGGGTCAGATGAAACCTAAAATAGAAACATGTTTGGTAACAAAACACAATACTCGTCGTGTTTCGGAGGAGAGAGATTGCTGAGTTGCATCCAAAGAACACCATACCTACTGTGAAGCATGGGGGTGGCAAACATCATGCTTTGGGGCTGTTTCTCCGCAAAGGGACCAGGATGACTGATCCATGTACAGAGGACAGAATGAATGGGGCCATGTGTATCGTGAGATTTTGAGTGCAAAACCTCCTTCCATCAGCAAGGACATTGAAGATGAAACGTGGCTGGGTCTTCCAACATGACAATGATCCCCAAACATACCACACCCGGGGGCAACGAAATTAAAGTAGTGGCTTCGTAAGAAGCAATTTCAAGGTCCTGGAGTGGCCTAGCCACCAGTCTCCAGATCTCAATCCCCATAGAAAACCTTTGGAGGGAGTTGAAAATTCCGTGTTGCCCAGCGACAGCCCCATAAACATCACTGCTCTAGAGGAGATCTGCATGGAGGATGGGGCCAACATTACCAGCAACAGTGTGTGCCAACCTTGTGAAGACTTACAGGAAAACGTTTGACCTCTGTCATTGCCAACAAAGGATATATAACAAAGTATTGAGATGAACTTTTGATATTCACCAAAATACTTATTTTCCAACAAAATTTGCAAAATAAATTCTTTCCAAATCAGCCAATGTGATTGTCTGGATTTGTTTCCTCATTTTGTCATCTCATAGTTGAGGTCTACCTATGATGCCAATTTACAGGCCTCTCATCTCATCTTTTTAAGTGGGAGAACTTGCATAATTGGTGGCTGACTAAATACTTTTTTGTCCCACTGTAGTGTAACAAAATGTTCTTTCATTTCAGGTTTCCTTACAAAGGAGCTCTGTAGAACAAGGGAGTCTCTTTTATGCTGCTCCCGGTTGTTTGGTAGTCAAGTCATGGTTTGCGAAATGGTAGGGGGTGCTACCCAGTGGTTTGTTTCGTCCACTAATATCTCCTTTTCAACTACATCAAGGAATGCATGATCTTCGATGGACATAGCAGGTCTTTCATTATTTGGAGTGCTAGTGAACACGTAGTCACCTAAAAAAACGGACAAACGCTACGAGCTGTGGTCTCTGAAAGGGCATAGTGAGGGAGTGCAGTGGCTGTAGTTTGCATTAACTTTACAGCTATCTTTTTTACTCTCATATATCTGGTGCCATGGACTGAATAGAGAAGGGTGCCCATTCTGACAGCCAGCTAACAAAAATGACAGAATCAGCGTTGTGTTTCATTTCAAAACTGCATTTTACTTCTGTGAACAGTTCTGTAAAACTGCAACACAATCACATAAACTGAGGTTACAATATGCTTTTACGCACGTCTCTTTTAAATGAATACAAAAAAACACATTTCTTTTGCAGACACTCGCCTTCAATTGAAGCAAAACACATAGCACTACAATCCAGATAGATCATAAATATTAACAAAAGATATAGACTTACAAGCATATCAAAGGAAAAAGAATGAGAGCTTCACTGATGTGCTTGGCAAGATGGCTCTGACTTAGAAGAGGGTTAGACTTTATTAACAAAAACAAAAGTACTTCCTGATTCCTGTTTCTGAAAAAAAGAATAGACTGCAAATGCAGGGAACACCCAACAGATGGAGCCCTAATCAACACAATAATCTGACAGACAGTAAAACTACATATGGATACTAGATGGAGCTAATTTCTTTGATACCTAGTGCCATTTAACCATTAGCCGCCCGGCCAATGACTTCAGAAGTGCTTCGGCATTCCGGGTGCACGCAATTTGGCTTGCACCCGCACATGCGCAGTTTGCGCTCCTGCAGAGCCACGCAGCGGGGCGATCTGTCACCGGCCGTGTACCTTGGACACGGCCGATGACAGATCTGAGTACCGGCCCCCGTTGCTGGTACCATGTGACCTGTTGTGACCAATCATAGCAGGTCACATGACAGTTGTATACAATGGATGGCTTCATTCATGCAATCCATTGTATACTACTGCCTAGCTGTGAATGGTCACAGCTAATCACATGCACATGTCATGTGATTAGCCTTATGACCAAATCACAGCTAAGCACAAAAAAAAAACCAAAAAAAAAAAAAAAAAAAAACCTGAATGAATCAATGTCATTCAGGTAAATGCTTGCTTATAGCAAAGTAATTCTTTGCTATAAGCAAATTGTGTAAAAAAAAAAAAAAAAATACTGATCACTTCCCAAAGTAGTACAATGTTACTATGGTAACATTGTACTACTTTGGTCATAGTAAATATGAAAAAAAAATAAAAAAAATGTAATAAAAAATTAAAAATAATAAAAAAAAAAATATATCTATATATATATTTTTTTTCATACTGTCACCAGTCAGTGACCCTGTTCACCGCCATGCCAGTTATATGATGACGCTGTACTGCTGCACTGGTAACAGTATGTAAAAAAAAAATAGTGAAAATAATTTTTTTAAATTTTTTCATTTTCCGAAAAAATTTGACAAAAAAAATACAACTTCAAAAAACTCGCCATGCCTCTTATGAAGTACGCCGGACTGTCTACTCTGCAAAAAGGGGTCATTTGGGGATATCTGTACTGTTCTGACATTTGGGGGATATCTGTACCGTTCTGACATTTGGGGGATATCTGTACCGTCCTGTCATTTGGGGGATATCTGTACCGTTCTGACATTTGGGGGATATCTGTACCGTTCTGACATTTGGGGGATATCTGTACCGTTCTGACATTTGGGGGATATCTGTCCTGTCCTGTCATTTGGGGGATATCTGTACTGTTCTGACATTCTTGGACCTCAAGAAATTAGATTGGCCGTCAGTACTTTAGGATTGATCAATTTTCAGATCTATACCATAGTTTGTGAACTCTATAACTTTCCTACAAACTAAATAATACATCCTAATTTGGGTTATTTTCACCAAAGACATGTAGCAGAATACATCTCGGCCTAAATTTATGAAGAACAATTATTTATTTGTAAACTTTTATAACAGAAACAAAGAAAAATGTGTTTTTTTTTCAATATTTTTGGTCTTTTTTTGTTAATTTAGCAAAAAATAAAAACCCCAGCGGTGATTAAATACCACCAAAAGAAAGCTCTAGTTGTCTGAAGAAAATGATAAAATTTTAGTTTGGGTACAATGTTGTATGACCGCGCAATTGTCATTCAAAGTGTGAAAGTGCTGAAACCTGAAAAATGGCCTGGGGGGAAGGTGTAAAATTGCCCGGTATTGAAATGGTTAAACAACACTGATTTCCTATAACTGTCAGCGCCATCTATTGGCCATTATGAGGTATTTTTCCTGAAATACTTTCTGAAGGGAAATGTATGTTTTTCTTATGGTCTATCCTCACTCCATGTTGTTTTTTGTATCCCATTTTGATTAACTGCTTTTGTATTATACCCAGAATGAGTTAATGAAAATATGCCGTGTCAGTTATGTGCTATAGAACTGTACTCACAATATTCTTTTGTTTTTTTTATCTTAGCTTAGCCTTGGTAGAGACAGGGGTAGTATCCAATTATTTCTTTGTATTAACAGCACCTGTTTCTGCTATGATATAGTTAAAAGTCAAATACTTCTGTCCCATGGGAAAATAACTGTTGGTTACTTGTAACTGATTTCAAGGTCTGAGAAGTCTCACGTTCACAGCCTTGACAAATTCTATTACCGTATTTTCCGACGTATAAGACGACTTTTCAACCCATTAAAATCTTCTGAATAGTCGGGGGTCGTCTTATACGCCGGTATACGGCGAGCCGGTGTCAGGGCGGCACTTTTTTGAGGGCTGGCGCCCCCTCCTCCTCCAACGGACACTAAGTACAGGGGTGGGCAGAGGGGCTGCTGTACCTTACCTGGCTCCGGTCCTGGTCCCACGACGATCCGGTCCAGGAAGCGCGGCTGCTCCTTCTTCAGTTCGGCCGCCCGATGGTCGCGCGGGCCGCTCGGCTCCGCCTCCTCACCGGTGATTGGGCGCCAGCACTGGAAAGGCACACAGGCGACCAATCACCGGCGAGGAGGCGGAGCCGAGCGGCAGAACTAAAAGAAGGAGCAGCCGCTCCTCTCCCCCACTGACACTAACGATGGGCACTATTCCTCCCACTGACACCAACGATGGGGCACTATTCCTCCTCCCCACTGACACCAATGATGGGGCACTATTCTCCCCACTGACACCAATGATGGGACACTATTCCTCCTCCCCACTGACACCAATGATGGGGCACTATTCTCCCCACTGACACCAACGATGGGGCACTATTCCTCCTCCCCACTGACACCAATGATGGGGCACTATTCTCCCCACTGACACCAACGATGGGGCACTATTCCTCCTCCCCACTGACACCAATGATGGGGGCACTATTCTCCCCACTGACACCAACGATGGGGCACTATTCCTCCTCCCCACTGACACCAATGATGGGGCACTATTCTCCCCACTGATACCAATGATGGGGCACTATTCCTCCTCCCCACTGACACCAATGATGGTGCACTATTCTCCCCACTGATACCAATGATGGGGCACTATTCCTCCCACTGATACCAATGATGGGGCACTATTCCTCCCACTGATACCAATGATGGGGCACTATTCCTCCCACTGATACCAATGATGGGGCACTATTCCTCCCACTGATACCAATGATGGGGCACTATTCCTCCCACTGATACCAATGATGGGGCACTATTCCTCCTCCCCACTGACACCAATGATGGGGCACTATTCCTCCTCCCCACTGACAACAATGATGGGGCACTATTCTCCCCACTGACACCAACGATGGGGCACTATTCCTCCTCCCCACTGACACCAATGATGGGGCACTATTCTCCCCACTGATACCAACGATGGGGCACTATTCCTCCTCCCCACTGACACCAATGATGGGGCACTATTCTCCCCACTGATACCAATGATGGGGCACTATTCCTCCCCCACTGACACCAACGATGGGGCACTGTTCCTCCCCCACTGACACCAACAATGGGGCACTATTCCTCCTCCCCACTGACACCAATGATGGGGCACTATTCCTCCTCCCCACTGATACCAATGATGGGGCACTATTCCTCCCCCACTGACACCAACGATGGGGCACTATTCCTCCTCCCCACTGACACCAACGATGGGGCACTATTCCTCCTCCCCACTGACACCAACGATGGGGCACTATTCTCCCCACTGATACCAATGATGGGGCACTATTCCTCCCACTGACACCAATGATGGGGCGCTATTCCTCCCACTGACACCAATGATGGGGCGCAATTCCTCCCACTGACACCAATGATGGGGCGCAATTCCTGCCACTGATACCAAAGATGGGGCGCTATTCCTCCTACTGACACCAATGATGGGGTGCTATTCCTCCCACTGACACCAATGATGGGGTGCTATTCCTCCCACTGACACTAATGATGGGACACTATTCCTCCGACTGACACCAATGATGGGGCACGATTCTTCCCACTGACACCAATGATGGCTCACTATTCCTCCCACTGACTAATGATGGGGCACTATTCCTCCCACTGACACTAATGATGGGACACTATTCCTCACACACTGACACTAATGATGGGGCACCATCATTGGTGTCAGTGGGAGGAATAGTGTCCCATCATTGGTATCAGTGGGAGGAATAGTGTCCCATCATTGGTGTCAGTGGGAGGAATAGTGCCCCATCATTGGAATACCATACTGAAATAGCATACCATATTAAAATCAAATCTGATGTTTTTTCATTTTTATTTGGTGTGCGTTGGAAGAGGGGTAGTCTTATACGGCGAGTATAGCTCAAACCCTATATTTTAACAGGAAAAGTAGGGGGTCGTCTTATACGCCCAGTCGTCTTATACGCTGGAAAATACGGTATATGATTTTCTTTGTTACAATATAAGAAGAATCTACGAATAAAGATCAGATCGTCTTCTGGAAATGTGTGTGTGCATGCTGAGTTCTCTCATTCCAGAACACGGTCTCTTAGGCCTAATGGGGAGACCGAAACCTACCAGTGATTGATTAGAAGCACAAATTCCTTTCAGTTTGGGGGCTCGTCCGGGATCGGAGTCATCCTGTCTGGTAAGTATCTGATTTATATTTTCTGATAATTGCTGTGACTAGGCTCTGGCTGAGTTCCGATGCCCACATACTTTGGGAGTATGTTTTAATGAAAGGGTATAGTGTAAAAGATTGCCGGCCGGCATAAGTACTTTTGGGAAGTACTAAAGGACATTGTCCAGAAAAAATATGTACTTTTGGTAAGTACAGGTACTTTTGGTGAGTACTGAAAAAAATATGTACTTTTGGTAAGTACGGGTACTTTTGGTGAGTACTGAAAAAATATGTACTTTTGGTAAGTACAGGTACTTTTGGTAAGTACTTTTGAGGACATTGGATGTCCAGGGACACGGGTTGTCCAAGAAATAAGAAAATATTGACACTGATAGGTTTGGGCTGCCAAAATTCTGCTGCTTATCTTTCTGTCGTGTAAAGTATAAGATAATTTGTTGTATGACACAGATGTCCAGGTGGTAAGTGTACGGACTGATAGTTACAGATGAAAAGTTTTGCAAATGACTTGTCCTGAATGTGTATGTGGATTGTTTTTTAGTTATCATATCCCCGAAGGATATCTTATCAGTAAGGTAGAAAAAGGATATAAACATAAGTTAGGAAAAGGACTTTTTTTTATCAAGGTAGTTCTAACATACAGGTAGAAAAGCGTAAATTTACATTGTCCAGTAGAATTTCAGGAAGGACTCACAGTGGGAGAAGTTAGAAAACAGGTTAGAGAAAAGAGATATTATTATATACAGTGTCCCTTCCAGGACACAAATTAAAGGGAACATCCATCCCGTATTTTTATTTGTCTCCTGTCCTTTTTCTCTCTCTTTTTCTCTGTTTCTCTCTGCCTCCCCCCTCCTTTTTCTATTCTGGTGAGAGTGATAACACACTGTTCAACAGGTAAAAAGTTTTGGGCATAAAATTAGCTAATCTTACATAATTTTGGGGTGCTGAAAACGAAAATGACCCTAAAAAATGTTGATTGGCTCTAGTTTCCATGATATATTCACCCATCTAATGACGTAAGCCATTCAAAATTATGATGCAACTTCAGCTGCATATTGCGCAATTGATACTGGTGACCAATAGAAAATTGCATGTATACTGAGATGATGCAATATTAGCCTTTAATTGCATCACTTCACTGCATAAAAGCTGCAGTATCTGTAGCTGATTGTAGTTCGACAGCGTCTTTACATTTCGTTTTATGCTTATATAGGCTACTCAGTAATGCCTCGAACTTGTGTGAATAAAGCAGATAATTTCTGCTATATCTGCGGTGAAATAACTTTTATCTCACAAAAAAGGAGGATAACAGGAATGATTAAGAAAGCCTACAACTTGTATTTTGGCTGCAAGATAGGAGACCAGGACAAGAGCTGGGCACCACATATATGCTGCAATTCTTGTGGGACGGCACTGGAGCAATGGTTGAATGGAAAAAAGGCATCTATGCCTTTCGCTGTGCCAATGATTTGGAGAGTATCTAAAAATGTCTCTAAAAATTCATTTTCTACATTTGCATCTGGATTGTTTCCCACCAAACTGTGGAGCAGTGAGTGATGAACACGGAGAGCGCTTCCATCAAGACATTGCAGCTATGGAAAGAAGATATCAAGGTAAATGGAGCCCATCAATGCTTGCTGACTATTGCTGGACAGTTGTAAGAGAGATAGCCCTTTCCTCGAATACAAGAGAAAAGCCAAGAGAAGCAAAACCGACACAAACTGAAGACAAAACTAGTGAGAATCCTAAGTATTAAAATGATTCAACTTAGTTTATGGCTATAATTTTTCTTGGTAATCCTATGCAATATATTATGCCATTTAGGCTTTGTTATGTCGTCAATATCACTTGCTTTATATTTGTGGAAAGACATCTATCTATATAATTATTGTGCATTATGTAATCATTACGCCTATAGTAGAAAACTTTCCGTTTACAGAAAAACTAGAGCCAATTGACAAATTTCATTGTTATATTTGAACTCAGAATGTGAAATTCATTAAGAAATGGATCCTTTTGTTTCCAAAACTGGCAAAAAATAAAAATTTGTTGAACAGTGTAATTGGTCACAGATCACTCGACCCGAGAAGGTACAGGTGTAACTAGATTCACGTTTAGGAATTATTTTCACTTTCTTTTTTTTTCTGAAAAGATAACATAGGACAAAATAAGAGTAAAAATACACTTTGTCCCGGAACTTTGTCCCGGAACACATAGCCCGGATTTGTAGGACTGATTATTACCTAATAAATCCGTGGGTAGACAATTTAGCAGGGTGAATTGAAACAATGGGAAGTTAAAGTCCGTTCCCGAGAACAGGAGATAATGACATGGATATGATAAAAAGCCCTAGCCCCGGACCGGCAGAAAGAACCAGACATAAGGTGGCGACACCGACCAAGTAATATCCATTTCTCACAGTAGGGGACACATTGATAATTAAATGTTTAGAAGTGGAGGACATTGACGGTATCACAAAACACTGCCTCAAGCCCACTGTTACACTGGTATATTTAACCATTAGCCGCCCGGCCAATGGCCGTTTGGCGGCTTCAAAAGTGCTTCTGCACTCCGGGTGCACGCCATTTGGCGTGCTCCCGCACATGCGCAGTTTGCGCTAATGCAGAGCGGCGCAGCGGCGCGATCTGTCACCGGCCGTGTACCTCGGACACGGCCGATGACAGATCTGAGTACCGGCCCCCGTTGCAGGTACCATGTGACCTGCTGTGACCAATCACAGCAGGTCACATGACAGTTGTATATACAATGTTCATGATGCCATCCATTGTATACTAGTGCCTAGCTGTGAATGGTCACAGCTAATCACATGCACATGTCATGTGATTAGCTGTGACCAAATCACAGCTAAGCACAAAAAAAAACAAAAAAAACCTGAATGAATCGATTTCATTCAGGTAAATGCTTGCTTATAGCAAAGTAATTCTTTGCTATAAGCAAATTGTGTAAAAAATGTTACTATGGTAACATTGTACTACTTTGGTTATAGTAAAATATGAAAAAAAAAAAAAAAAAAAAAATGTAATAAAAAATTAAAAATAATAAAAAAAATAAAAAAAAATAAAAAAAAAAATAAATATATTTTTTTTTTCATACTGTCACCAGTCAGTGTCCCTGTTCACCGCCATGCCAGTTATATGATGACGCTGTACTGCACTGGTAAACAGTATGTAAAAAAAAAAATAGTGAAAATAATTTTTTTAATTTTTTCATTTTCCGAAAAATTATGACAAAAAAAATACAACTTCAAAAAACTCGCCGTTCCTCTTATGAAATACATTGGACTGTCTACTCTGCAAAAAGGGGAAATTTGGGGGGATATCTGTACTATTCTGATATTTGGGGGATATCTGTACTATTCTGACATTTGGGGATATCTGTACCGTCCTGACATTTGGGGGATATCTGTACCATCCTGACATTTGGGGGATATCTGTACTGTCCTGACATTCTTGGACCTCAAGAAATTAGATTGGCTGTCAGTACTTCAGGATTGATCAATATTCAGATCTATACCATAGTTTGTGAACTCTATAACTTTCCTACAAACTAAATAATACATCCTAATTTGGGTTATTTTCACCAAAGACATGTAGCAGAATACATCTCGGCCTAAATTTATGAAGAACAATTATTTATTTGTAAACTTTTATAACAGAAACAAAGAAAAACGTGTTTTTTTTCAATATTTTTGGTCTTTTTTTTAATTTAGCAAAAATAAAAACCCCAGCGGTGATTAAATACCACCAAAAAGAAAGCTCTAGTTGTGTGAAGAAAATGATAAAATTTTAGTTTGGGTACAATGTTGTATGACCGCGCAATTGTCATTCAAAGTGTGAGAGCGCTGAAACGTGAAAAATGACCTGGGCAGGAAGGGGTAAAAGTGCCCGGTATTGAAATGGTTAAAGAAGGCATGTAAAGACAGGAATTTTACACGGAAGACATTAGACTGATTATTGACTCACTGGTTGATACCACCCGTTGGTGTCTGAAATGCCATCTCTTTTTACAGCCATACCGTCTGCTGCTGAATATTTTTCAGTAATTAACTTAGCAAATGTATTTTTTAGCGTCCCTGTTGACGCAGAGACACAGCCCATTTTTGGTTTCTGTTTCCACGGCCGCCATATGACCTGGTGTAAAATGTCTCAGGGTTTTTTTTGTGGATTTTTCTGTAGTCTATTTAATTTTTCTCCGGGCCACTCTGAGGGGGTGGAACACCGGACTATGAGTCAGTCCTGCTGCAGTACGCGGATGTCATCTGCCTCTGCAGTCCCACTAAGGAGGCTGGCCTGACGGATGGGAAGAGTTTGTTGAAATGTCTTTTTGAAAGTGGACACAAGCGGGGAGATTTACTAAAACTGAAGCACTCAGAATCTGGGGCAGCTGTGCATGGCAGCCAATCAGCTTCTAACTTCAGCTTGTCCAATTAAGTTTTGGCAATAAAACCTGGAAGCTGATTGGTTTCTATACAGAGCTGCACCACATTTTGCACTCTCCGGTTTTAGTAAATAACCCCAAAGGTGTCAAAGAAAAAATTGCAATGGTGTAAAACAAGTGTTGAATATCTGGATTTTGTGCTTACAAAGGGGGAAAGGAAAGTCAGTCCAAAAGAGAGCTGTGGCTCTCCTGGTGTTACGGATCCGCCAGGCGGTGCCTCTGGCAGCCCACTGGACAGGAATACCCAGAGCGTGGAGTCTAAGTCCCGGTCTGCGTGTTCACCAGGGCCCCTGATGGTGGGGATGGACTTGAAGCAGACCAGGACCAGGTCACGACCTGCGAGCAATCCCACCCGTGGCAGAGGGAACCGCCGGGGATGGATACAGGAGGAGAGCCAGATGTGAGGAGGCCGGCAGGCCCAGGCTGGATGGATGGATCGTGGTCAAACTAGCCAGTTGTCACCGTGGGGCAGCGAGGTACAGAATCGGCAGGCAAAGAGTAGTCAGGTCACACACAGGGTCAGTATAGGAAATGTCAGTCCGCAGAGGGGTTAAACAAGCCGGGGGTCAGGACAGGAGAAGGCAACGTAGTCAGAACAATCCGGGTCAAAAGCAGGAGAAGGCAGCGTAGTCAGGGCAATCCAGGTCAAAAGCAGGAGAAGGCAACGTAGTCAGAACAATCCGGGTCAAAAGCAGGAGAAGGCAGCGTAGTCAGGGCAATCCAGGTCAAATAACAATACTCACAGGGATACAGGAACTCAGGTAACAGGATAGACCTTGCAGCGATTTGTGACAACGCAGGGTATCTTTAAATACCGCGCCCTGCGCTGTCATTGGCCGCCCCAGCGGCGCCTACTGCGCATGTGCGAGTCTCCCTCAGCCGTGGCCGGCTGGGACCTAGTGCCCGTATCCTGATGAGAGCCGCCGAGACTGCGCATGCGCCGGACGAGACGCTGCGGCGGACCCTGACACCTTGGTCTTGCCCGCCCACAAACCAAGAAAGATATGCTCTCCTTTCTTGGAGCCATTGGTTACTGCCGCCAGTGGATACCTGACTGTTCCTATTATGACAAACCACAACCCAGGAAATGTCAGAAATTGGTAAATGATCAGATGACATGGTTGATGCATATGTGTATTTTAAAAATGCAATGGTAACCGCCCCTGGCCTCGGCGTCCCTGACTATGTAAAATGTTTCATGTGTATGCAAGGGACAATTGTAAGACCATGGCTGGTGTACTCACCCAAGAGCACGGAGGCAGACTTCGCCCTGTAGTTTTTTTTTCAAAAATGGTGAAAGTTCAGGTCCAAGGTATGCCTGCGTGTCTCAAAGTGTTGGCATTTTGCGTTATGGCTGTGGAGATGTCTACGTCATTCACCTAGGACAGTGGTCGGCAAGCCGCGGCTCGCGAGCCACATGCGGCTCTTTACACACTTTAATGCGGCTCTTCTGTGTGCCGGGCGCCCGCTCCCCTCCCTCCTCTCGGGCGGCCGCCCCAAAAGTCAGGACTCAGCAATGGGCAAACTACAGCCCGGCGGACCTTTTAATCCGGCCCGCGGAGCGTGGCAAACATTGGCTGTCAGGATGTAGGCGGGGCAGCCAGGATGTAGGCGGGGGCAGCGTGACGAACTCCTCTCACAGTCCGCCCTGAAGACCGGAACGGCACGGGAACACGGCGAGAGGAACGCGCGGAGCAAAGGTAAGTGAATTGACACAATATGGGGAATGAATTACTATAGGGGGGATGAATTACTATAGGGGGGATGAATTACTATATGGGGGATGAATTACTATATGGGGGATGAAATACTATAGGGGGGATGAATTACTATGGGGGATGAATTACTATAGGGGGGATGAATTACTATATGGGGGATGAATTACTATATGGGGGATGAAATACTATAGGGGGGGATGAATTACTATATGGGGGATGAATTACTATAGGGGGGATGAATTACTATATGGGGAATGAATTACTATATGGGGGATGAATTACTATAGGGGGGGATGAATTACTATATGGGCGATGAATTACTATGGGGGATGAATTACTATATGGGGGATGAATTACTATGGGGGATGAATTACTATATGGGGGATGAATTACTATGGGGGATGAATTACTATATGGGGGGATGAATTACTATGGGGGATGAATTACTATGGGGGGGATGAATTACTATATGGGGGACGAATTACTATGGGGGATGAATTACTATATGGGGGATTAATTACTATGGGGGATGAATTACTATGGGGGATGAATTACTATATGGGGGATGAATTACTATGGGGGATGAATTACTATGGGGGATGAATTACTATAGGGGGGATGAATTACTATATGGGGGATGAATTACTATATGGGGGATGAATTACTATGGGGGATGAATTACTATGGGGGATGAATTACTATATGGGGGATGAATTACTATATGGGGGATGAATTACTATATGGGGGATGTATTTTCAGTTTTAAAAATGTGGCTCTCAAAATAAATTTCAATCGTGGTTTTGGCGAGATTTGGCTCAGTTGAAAAAAAAGGTTGCCCACCACTGACCTAGGATATCCTACGATATTGCACACTACACATAATGTAGCTATTTTGCTAAAAAATATACACAGCACATGTCCTCCCAGAGGCTGAGCGGCTATGAGATCATTTTTTTGTCCAACTCTAACCTCACCATCAAATATGCGTCAGCCACCTCAGGCCCTGCTCCCATTTTTAATGTTCTGTTAGGATTAATGGGGAGAGGATTTGGTAAAAGATGAAAAGGCCTCTTTCTCAAAAGGGGAAGCCATGCATCCCTGCAGCTAGTGCTCCCCTGTTTATAGAACAATGCCATGGAGTAGGTCACAGGGGCTGGCAAAACATCTGCAAAGCTTTATTACAAGATTTTTACATTGCAGGTCTCCCCAAATTAGTGAAGGCTTTTGTATCCAGATCCATTGTTTGCATTCGTAACAATCCAAACATACCAAACAAGCCTAAGCATGAGCATCTACAATATTTCTATTACTCCTTTTACACACCTTCAAGTTGATTTCACACACATGCCAAAGATAGGAAAGAAGCAAGAATATTTTTTTGTGATTTTAGATGTGTTTTCTAGGTGGGTAGAAGCTTTCAAGACTACAAAGGAAGATGCCCAGACAGTTGTCCGTATCCTCACACAGGAAATTATTCCTAGATGGGGGTGCCCTCTACAGATCAATTCAGACAATGGTCCTGCTTTCACCTCAAAAGTTTGTCAGGGACTAGTGAGAGCCCTAAAAATCGAGTGGAAATTCCACATTACCTATCACCCACAGAGTTCAGGGATTGTAGAAAGAATGAATGGGACTGTAAAGGATAAACTGAGGAAAGCAACTGGGGGTACTTTTGTCGGCTGGACAAAGCTACTTCCAATGGTATTAGCAGAAAAATCAGGATGACACCAAATAAAGTGACGGGATATTCTCCGTTTGAAGTATTAATGGGGAGACCGTTCCCCACCCCGTGGGCTAGAACACCACTATTGTTAGAATCAGGAGATCTAGAGCAGATCAGGGAAGAGTATGTCCGTAAATTGATTGAAACTTTGGATATGGTTGAAAGAAATGTTGCTCGCACCTTTCTCTTTTTCTCCACAAGTACCAACACATCCTTTCCAGGTTGGTGATATCGTAGTGGTCAAGCAGCTAGCCCAGAACAAGAAGGCCGGATATCCATTTGGATCCAGATACATTGTTTGTATCCGTAACAATCCAAACATACCAAACAAGCCTAAGCATGAGCATCTACAATACCCTACTACTCCTTTCACACACCTTCAGGTTGATTTCACACACATGCCAAAGATAGGAAAGAAACAAGAATATCTTTTGGTGATTTTAGATGTGTTTTCTAGGCGGGTGGAAGCTTTCAAGACTACAAAGGAAGATGCCCAGACAGTTGTCCGTATCTTCACACAGGAAATTATTCCTAGATGGGGGTGCCCTCTACAGATCAATTCAGACAATGGTCCTGCTTTCACCTCAAAGGTTTGTCAGGGACTAGTGAGAGCCCTAAAAATCGAGTGGAAATTCCACATTACCTATCACCCACAGAGTTCAGGGATTGTAGAAAGAATGAACAGGACTGTAAAGGATAAAAGGAGGAAAGCAACTGGGGGTACTTTTGTTGGCTGGACAAAGCTACTTCCAATGGTATTAGCAGAAATCAGGATGACACTGAATAAAAGTGACGGGATATTCTCCGTTTGAAGTATTGATGGGAAGACCGTTCCCCACCCCATGGGCTAGAACACCACTATTGTTAGAATCAGGAGATCTAGAGCAGATCAGGGAAGAGTATGTCCGTAAATTGATTGAAACTTTGGATATGGTTGAAAGAAATGTTGCTCGCACCTTTCTCTTTTTCTCTCCACAAGTACCAACACATCCTTTCCAGGTTGGTGATATCGTAGTGGTCAAGCAGCTAGCCCAGAACAAGAAGGCCGGATATCCATTCGGACCAGAGACCAGAGTGATCGCAGTGACTAGGACCGCTGTCCTAGTAGAAGGTCAGCAAGCCTGGATCCATGCCAGTCGAGTGAAAAGAGTTAAAGCAGCCAAAGACACAGGCACAGGAGAGGACCAGGACAAGGTGCTGCCTTATTAAAGGAGGTGAAGCAGGTGATACAAATCCTTGAAGAGTGAGTGAAGTCGGTAACAAAGTCTTTGAAAATAATCAAGATGAACATTTTATTGGCCAAAGACTCTGGCAAACTATGGCTTCTGCTGGGACTGATTAAATTTTTAGTGTTTACCCCAATATGGATAGTGACTAACTGCATATACTCCCCAGAAGACCTGGGCGCTGTTCAGGTCATATGTGGCCACAAGGAGAACCAGAATATTTCAGGAAATACACACATACGGTTCATAACAACAGTGATAATAATACCTCAGAAAACGCACACCAAATACACACTAGGACCAAAAGAGAAACCAATGTACCAGCACAGAAACCACAGGTTGCTATTACCAGAGAGGGGAAGCCACATATCAGTACTTTTAGGGATATGATTGCCATCGCTGATCCTTTTTCTTTTTTTTTTTTGAAGATACCGTGGCAGCAGAAACGGGATTTTTAGATATAAATCTTTGGTTAGAATGGATGAGGTACAGTGCCCTGCAGCACAACAAGCCCTGCACCTTTGAGAACGTGCATCGCACGAAACGCGTCAGGGAGGCTACAGCACATGGACAGCTAGCCACTACATGTGGCCAACTAATTTATAGTCAGTAGCATCCTTTATTCTACCTCAATTTGAGAATAAACCTGTTTATACAACATTACACTATGTGGCGTCCCTTATTGGGCTCTCTTTGAGAGCACCGCCTTCCACAGTGCCTGGTTGGACCAAGGGGATTTCTGACGCCCATACTGAACCCTGGTAATTGATGATTACGGTGAGACGGAGGATGATGTAGAGTGCGACCTGACCAGAACCGTATTGACCGAGATGTTTTTGAAGATTTATATCTCTCTACATGCGTATTTTATACGCACTTCTGGTGAGTGCGCAATCTATTTGTTTTAAGGACCTCTACCTCTGAACACATCCCTTATAGCAGTGATGGCAAACCTATGGCACGCCTGCCAGAGCTGGCACATAGAGCCATCTCAGTGGGCACGCCAGGAAGAAGATGATGAGCGCGCATGGACCGGCCATCCAGATCTCGTCCACACTGGACCCCCATCAAACTACATTTCCCACATGTCTCTGGGGCCAGGGTGGGCGTGGACGAGAGGAAACGGCTCCAATGCGGCTCTGGCACCAGGGGTGATGTAGCCGGGGATGGGCGCGGAAGAGAGGAAGAGGCTCCCACACTGCTCCGGGGCCAGGGGCAACGTGTTCAGCATGAATGGGAATGAGCTGCTGGGCTGGAAGCCACACCGACGCTGCCAGAGGTGAGATTAACTGCTTGCAGTGTCATCCATCAGTGCCCAGCAGCAGTCGGCCTGTCAGTGCCCAGCAGTGTCGCCTGTCAGTGCCCAGCAGTGTCGCCCATCAGTGCTGCCCATCAGTGCCACCCATCAATGATGCCCAGCAGTGCCATCCATCAGTGCCCAGCAGTGTCGCCTGTCAGTGCTGCCCAGCAGTGCCACATGTCAGTGCCCAGCAGTATCGCCCATCAGTGCTGCCCATCAGTGCCACCCATCAATGATGCCCAGCAGTGTCACCCATCAGTGCCCAGCAGTGTCACCCATCAGTGCCCAGCAGTGTCGCCTGTCAGTGCTGCCCAGCAGTGCCACATGTCAGTGCCCAGCAGTATCGCCCATCAGTGCTGCCCATCAATGATGCCCAGCAGTGCCATCCATCAGTGCCCAGCAGTGTCACCCATCAGTGCCCAGCAGTGTCGCCTGTCAGTGCTGCCCAGCAGTGCCACCTGTCAGTGCTGCCCAGCAGTGCCACCTGTCAGTGCTCAGCAGTGTTGCCCATCAGTGCTGCCCATCAGTGCCACCCATCAATGATGCCCAGCAGTGTCCAGCAGTGTCATCCATTAGTGCCCAGCAGTGTCACCCATCAGTGCCCAGCAGTGTCGCCTGTCAGCGCTGCCCAGCAGTGCCACCTGTCAGTGCCCAGCAGTGTCGCCCATCAGTGCTGCCCATCAGTGCCACCCATCAATGATGCCCAGCAGTGCCACCGATCAGTGCCGTCTGTCAGTGCGTCCAGGTAGGCAAGTGGTTAATTGCAGTGTTGGCACTTTGAAATAAAAAAGTTGGTTTGTGTTGCAGTTTTGGGCACTCGGGCTCAAAAAGGTTCGCCATCACTGCCTTATAGCAATTTACATGGGAATTGGACTATTGTGTGCTTTGCCATTATTGACTTAATAGCGTATTGCATTTTTATTTTTTTCTTCTTTCTCTTTTTCTGCCTTTGCTTATTCGATTAGGACATATATATCGAGTATTTATTTTATGTTTTCATAAATTCTAGCTCTGCACGATCCCTCTCTTTTTTCCAACAAGTCTAATTGTTATGTCTGTGGAGCAGCCAGACCCCATGTGGGAACAGTGCCACTAAACCTTCCTGAAGATGTTGAAGAATGTTTCCTAAGTCTTTTTACAGGAACACATGACAAGAATGCTTCCTGTGAAACCTGGAAAGCAAAGTATCCCATAGTCACCAAAAACCCCAAACCAGGTGAGGGCTTAAAAATTTACCAGGGAATTATACCTGCTATAGAGGAGTGGCAAGAAAAATAAGTTTTGGAAATTTTACAAAAGGTTTTTGTCACACATACAGCAACATCTCATCTAGGCTTTTACAGAATCAGACACAATCTTTAGGTGATATCTACTGGATTTGTGGTGATGGTATGATCAGGTCTAGATTGGAGAAGGAGTGGTCTGGTGAGTGTGCTTTGGCCAAAGCTATTATGCCCTGCATATCTTTAGTGGAATTCCTTCTGAGATCCTGAAGATGTAACAGGAGGTACTCAGAGGTACAAGAGGGAGGGCCCGATGGGTAGTTTTGACCCACATGTTTATATAGACGCCATAGGGGTTCCAAGAGGGGTCCCGGATGAGTTTAAAAGCCAGGGACCAGGTCAAAGCAGGTTTTGAGTCAATCATTCCAATCATCACCGTCAACAAAAATATTGATTGGATAAATTATATATATTACAATCAACAGAGGTTTGTCAACTATACCAGGGATGCATTGAAGGGGATAGCGGAGCAGTTGCAGGCTGACTCCACCATGACCTTCCAAAATCGTATGGCCTTAGATATTACCTTACATTGAGTTTATATAGCGCCAAGGGTTTGCTCAGCGCTGTACAATAGAGGGGGGACAGTACATGAAACAGTACAGCAACTACAAACAGCACACGAGGGGTTAGAGGGCCCTACTCTTTTGAGCTTACAATCTAGGAGGGAGGGGTAGTGGTACAGGAGGAAATGGCTGTGGGGGATGGAGTGGTAGGAGGAATGAAGGGGAACAACTGTTAGGTGAGGGTGGGGTAGGCTTCCCTGAAGAGGTGGGTTTTCAGGGAGCGCCTGAAGATGAGGAGGGAAGGTGACAGTCTGATGGATTGGGGTAGTGAGTTCCAGAGGATGGGGGAGGACCTGGAGAAGTCTTGCAAACGTGCGTGGGAGGAGACCAGGGAGCAAGATAGAAGGAGGTCCTGTGAAGAGCGAAGGGTACGGGTAGGGTGGTACCTGGGAATCAGGTTGGTGAGGTAGTTAGGGGCAGTGTTGTGAATGGCCTTATAGGTCAGAGTGAGTAGTTTGAATTTGATGCGTTGGGCGATAGGGAGCCAGTGGAGGGATAGGCAGAGGTGGAGCGGTTGGTGAGGTGGATGAGTCTAGCCGCTGAGTTTAAAAATGGTCTGAAGCGGGGAGAGCCTGCACTGGGGTAGGCCGGTGAGGAGGGAGTTGCAGTAGTCCAGAAACGTGAGATAATCAGGGAGTGTACGAGTAGTTTAGCGGTGTCTGGGGTAAGGAAGGTGCGTATTTTGGCGATGTTGCGGAGGTGGAGCCTGCATGAATTTGTAAGTGATTTGACATGAGGTTGGTGCTTGCAGAAAAGGGTGGTGTGTGTGCAATGGTAAAAGGAACAGGTACTTGCTGTACCTACATCCCAGACAACACTGGGCCAAATGGCAAGGTCACTATGGCTATAAAAAAACTGTCTGATCTGTCGGAAGAGTTGAAAAGGAATTTAGGGATCACTGATCCATGGGATCAGTATTTTTGGATGGATCAAGGATGGAAGCAGGTGCTAGCACAAATAGGGGTGATTATTGTAGTCACCCTGATACTTATAGCCCTGATAGTGTGCTGTGTGATTCCCTGTATAAAGAAGCTAATGAACAAAGGTATAGATATGACTATGTACGAAGAAGAGATCCAAGAACAAACTGCCCCACTGAACCCAAAAACCTAAGGAGTACCACAGTTATCTAGCCCAGTGGTCGGCAAGCCGCGGCTCGCGAGCCACATGCGGCTCTTTACCCAGTCTAATGCGGCTCTTCTGTGTGCCGGGCCTGCTCCCCTCCCTCCTCTCGGTCGGCCGCTCCCCTGCCTCCTCTCTGGTTGGCAGCCCCAAAAGTCCGCGCGGACCTTTTAATCCGGCTTGCGGATGTGGCTGTCAGGATGTGTGTAGGCGGGGGGGGCAGCGTGCCGAACGTGAGGGGAGGGGAGCTAGGCTCCTCTCTCACAGTCCGCCCTGAAGACCCGAACGGCGCGGGAAGACAGCGAGAGGAACGCAAAAGGTAAGTGAATTGACACGGGGGACTTGGCTTACTAGAAGGGGGGGGGGGGAATAGTACTGTGGGGGGATGAAATACTATATGAGGGATGAATTACTTTATGAGGGATGAAATACTATATGGGGGGATGAAATACTATATGGGGGATGAATTACTATATCAGGGATGAATTACTATATGAGGGATGAAATACTATATGGGGGGATGAAAATACTATATGGGGGGATGAAATACTATATGGGGGGATGAATTACTATATGAGGGATGAAATACTATATGGGGGGATGAAATACTATATGAGGGATGAAATACTATATGGGGGGGGATGAATTACTATATGAGGGATGAATTACTGTATGAGGGATGAAATACTATATGGGGGGATGAAATACTATATGAGGGATGAAATACTATATGAGGGGATGAAATACTATATGGGGGGTTGATGAAAATACTATATGGGGGATGAAATACTATATGAGGGATGAAATACTATATGAGGGATGAAATACTATATGAGGGATGAAATTACTATATGAGGGATGAAATACTATGGGGGATGAAATTACTATATGGGGGGATGAAATACTATATGAGGGATGAATTACTATATGAGGGATGAAATACTATATGGGGGGATGAAATACTATATGGGGGGATGAAATACTATATGAGGGATGAATTACTATATGGGGGGATGAAATACTATATGAGGGATGAATTACTATATGAGGGATGAAATACTATATGAGGGATGAAATACTATATGGGGGGATGAAATACTATATGAGGGATGAAAATACTATATGGGGGATGAAATACTATATGAGGGATGAAATACTATATGAGGGATGAATTACTATATGGGGGATGAAATACTATATGAGGGATGAAATACTATATGGGGGATGAAATACTATATGGGGGATGAAAATACTATACGGGGGATGAAATACTATACGGGGGATGAAATACTATACGAGGGATGAAATACTATACGGGGGATGAATTGCTATGGGGGGCATGAATTACTATATGGGGGATGAATTACTATGGGGGATGAATTACTATATGGAGGATGAATTACTATATGGGGGATGAATTACTATATGGGGGATGAATTACTATGGGGGTGAAATTACTATGGGGGATGAATTACACTATGGGGGATGAATTACACTATGGGGGATGAATTACTATATGGGGGATGAATTACTATGGGGGATGAATTACTATATGGGAGATGTATTTTCAGTTTTAAAAATGTGGCTCTCAAAATAAATTTCAATCATGGTTTTGGCGAGATTTGGCTCAGTTGAAAAAAAAAAAAGGTTGCCCACCACTGATCTAGCCAAATACAGAGAGAAGCAGAGAAAGAACTATGTTGTATAAGGGGGGAATAGAAATCATATGTACAGTTGCAAGAAAAAGTATGTGAACCCCTTGGGATTCCGTGGAGTTTTGCATGAATTGGGCATAAAATGTGCTCTGAACGTCATCTAAGTCACAACAATAGAAGAACACAGTCTGCTGAACATAATACTACACAAACATTAGATGTTGCCATGGTTTAATTACACATAACATGTAAAACATTCACAGTGCAGGGAGGAAAAAGTATGTGAGGCCCTAGCTTAATGACTTCTCCCAGAGCTAATTGTAGCCAGGAGTGAGCCAACCTTGACTCCAATCAGTGTGATGATATTGGATGTGTTGCTGACAGCTGTCCTGCCCTTAAAAAACACACACCTGTTTTGGGTTTTACTGGTTTCAAGAAGCACTGTCTGATGTGAACCATGCCTCGCAGAAAAGAGCTCTCAGAAGACCTACGATCAAGAATTGTTGACTTGCATGAAGCTGGAAAGGGTTACAAAAGTATCTCCAAAAGCCTTGATGTTCATGTGTCCACGGTAAGACAGACTGTCTACAAATGGAGAAAGTTTAGCACTGTTGCTACTCTCCCTAGGCGTGGTCGTCCTGTAAAAATGACTGCAAGAGCACAGCGCAGAATGCTGCATGAGGTAAAGAAGAATCCCAGAGTGTCAGCTAAAGACCCTACAGAAATCACTCCTGGCACATGCTGACATTTTTGTTGACACATCTACAATAAGGAAAACATTAAACAAGAATGGAGTACATGGGAGGACACCACGGAGGAAGCCATTGCTGTCCAAAAAGAATATTGCAGCACGTTTGAAGTTTGCAAAAGAGCACCTGGATGTTCCACAGCACTACTGGCAAAATATACTGTGGACAGATGAAACCAAGATTGAGTTGTTTGGGAAGAACACACAACACTATGTTGTGGAGAAAAAAAGGCCCAGCACACCAACATCAAAACCTCATCCCCACTGTGAAACATGGCGGAGGGAGCATCATGGTTTGGGGTAATGCTTTGCTGCCTCAGGGCCTGGACGGATTGTTGTCATTGATGGGAAAATGAATTGCAGAGTTTTACCAAGACATTTTGCAGGAAAACGTA
>CATNWA010002654.1:0-49592 GCA_951230385.1 Staurois parvus | reverse complement strand
GAGCAGTTTTGACTTTAATTTACAGGAGTTTCACAATCATGCCTTAAAGTCAATTAGGAATCCAAAAGATACACAGGACCTATTTTGCTATTAGGCTAGATGTGTACATTTAATATATAATCCTATTATGAAAATGTTAAAAACTAGCCAACGGATCAATTTAAAAACAAAATACTGTTATGGGAGGACAAACAGATCCTATCTTATGTTCTCTGCATTTTTTTGTGTGCTCTGCAGGATGTGTTGGCCTGTCTCTACTTTCATCGCAAAAAACCAAAGAACCTTCTTTCCATTTAATTTCAGGGCTTTTCCATTCCTCTCGCGTAGCAAACTTTCCATAGGCCAACCTCTGCAGTAGAGATGGAAAAAGTGAAAGGAGCTGCAGACAAACAAACAAACAAGAGATCCCCTGTCCTCAAAATCCAACCGCGTAGTGCATGCATTTATCTATCAGGTGCTAAAGGGGTGTAACCACATATTAACACTAGAAATTCTGAGGACCCTCTGCACACTGGTATATACCCTTTCCAGCAGACTATGCAATAAATAGGGATATTTAGTTTCACACATTGCAATACATGTTTAAGCTGGCCAACTGTGTCAAAGTAAATCCCTCTATGGCCAGTCCTACTCTGCTCTGCCTACGCAAATGTTACTGTGGACACAATGCTAGCATAGGGGAAAAAACACAATGGGGAGAGCTACAAGGTTCAGGTCTGGCTACTGACCCACAATACAGCAAACAAGATCTACCTGTGCTGAAATCCCAATAGCTAGTACATGCATTTATCCATCAGGTGCTAAAGGTGTGTAATTAATATTAATATGTGGTTACATCCCCTTTTAGCACCTGATGGATAAATTGCATGTACAAGCTATTGGGATTTAAGCACAGGTATATATTTTTGGAAAGGGTCAGGGACTTTTTTTTTAACACAAAGTTGAGTTTTCGGTTCTATAGTCTTCAATGGAGACAATGCGGAAAAGCATGTAGTGCATTTTTTTTTTTTGCAGAATTCAGATTTGCAACAAATACTGACAAATCTAACAAAAGGAGTAAAAAAAAGAAAAAAAATTTTAACCAGAAATACCAAATACACATTAGCAAATATGGCATGAACTTTGAAATGATGGCCAACATTGAATAGAATTAGCATGTAAAGCTGGAATTTCAGCTTCATTATCTGTCCCAGAGACCCAAGGGAACGCTATTATGCTACTATACGAACACAACTTAAAGCAGAGATATACACACACCGATTTAACAGTTTCACATAAATGACATTCAGAGCATCCCATGAGAACAACTGTCACAGTTACCTGCATCTTTCAACTAAACTGTCAAGCCATTTAATGGTTGGTGTTCTAACCAATCACACGCGCGCAGCACCATGGCAACTGCAGAACAGAGGCTAAAGCTGGCCATACATTACACAACTTTCCTATTCAATTTCCTTTAGATTTACCTTCAACTAAGACACGCAAGAGCCTTCCTGACTGCATACAAACTGAAAGTTTAGGTTTGACCGCATATGTTTTGGAAAATCTAAAGGAAATTGACACTTGCAGACTTAATATACTACTGACAAGAGAAAACTCAACTGAAATTTTCTTGACACTTGTACCCCAGAAGGGCCATTATATTGCTAGGTGAGAATTCTCAGATTTTCTCAACTGGAATGCACACAGCCAATATGGATTTCCTGACATTTTCGTTAATCTCTGCATTGGATATGCATAGTACACGACAAAGGTCTATAGGTGCCAGAAAACCAAGAGTCCAGCATACATCCAGCGCCCCGAATAACGTTTCCTAAACACATCACTTCCAGAGCCAATTTTTTTAAATTTTGCGCACATTTGTACATAAAAATGCACATGAAACCCTGAAAATATTTTAAGAAGGTAAAAAAAAAATTTTTAATGTATGAACTTTTTTTTTTTTTTTTTTAATATTTTTCAGCAAAAAACTAATGAAAACAAATGCTCAATTTCCTGGTAAAGTATAAAAAAAAAAAAAAAAGTAGTGTCACCATGGTGACACTCCACTCCTAGAGTGACAGTATGTAAAAAAACAAATATAAAAAAATAAAATAGTTAAAAAAAAATGTTTAAAAATTATAATTTTGGTTATAAAACTAATTTGGGATTTTTTTTTTTTTACTAGAAAGATAACGGAATACATTTTGGCCAAGATTTATGATGAAATATATATTTGCAAAAATTTTTTATAAGAAAAACACTTTTTTTTCAAAATTTTTGGACTTTCATTTACATAGCAAAAAAAAATAAAAATCCCAGTGGTGAATAAATACCACCAAAATAAAGCTTTATCTGTCTAAAAAAAAGGCTAAAAAATTCATATGGGTACAGTGTTGCATGACCGCGCAATTGTCATTCAAAGTGTGATAGCACTGAAAGCTGAAGATTGGCCTGGACCAGGAAGGGGGTAAAAGTGTCCAGACTTGAAGTGGTTAAATATGGCAATGCAGTTAAGTAGAGCAAAAAGGCTTTTTTTTCCCTTTTTAAATATGTTGGATAGAAGAGGAGAGGGGGTTCCATTTATTGACCATCTGTGTCAGAGAATTCCCTTCACTTCCTTCAATGTTGCCTCAACATGAAGAGGAGATATCTTTCCAATGTGAAGGATATCCTCTCAGACAGTTGTCACAGGAAAACGTGCCCCCATTAGAAAAAGGTCTCCTGCATTCATGTTTTGTGGCAACAAAAATGTTGAATCTCTACAACGGGGACACAGACGGCAAAAAAAAAAAAAAAAAAAAATCTGACAAAAGGTTTTCTTTCATTACACAAGTAAAAAAAAAATAAAAGTTCCAGTAAAAAGAGATCTCCATTGCATGTTAAAAACAAAGTTATCACATTTATGGCACATCAGCAAACATCAGTCATCATCAAAGATCAGTATTAGTCCCAAAATTGTTCATCATTTGTGCCAACAATTCATAAGACAGCAGGCAGCTTACCCTCCTCTTCAGACTCCTCCTTTACAGCTTTCTTCCCTTGAGGCATTTTGGCAGGAGCTTTCTTGGCAACAGGTTTTTTCTCTTCTTCAGATTCATGTAAAGAATAGAATTCCATTAACACACCAAAGCAAATTTCAGTGACACCATCTCTCTATTAGATATCTAGTATTGTAAGAGTGGGAGGAGCCATCCACTATGTCCATGTCTCCTTTCCCTGTAATCCCAGGGCGTTGCCATGGAAACAGAGGTGACCAGGAAGTAGAAAAGAGGGCAGCCTGTCACTTCAGGTGTCCTCAACCCACAGAGCGCCGCCTCTTTCTCTATGATTTGCCTCCTGTTCTCCTCCCCCTAGGTGGAGACCCCCCCCCTTCCATCACGGCAGATGAGGATTCTGATCCCGCCTCTTCTCCGCCCCCTCGAAGAGTTCTACACCATACTCCTCCCCCCCCAGGCGGAGTTTCGGTCTTTTCCCCACTCTCATTTAGAGAGGTACCACGCCCCCACATTTATGGAGGTGAAAGCCACCCCCTCTAAAAAGTTCAATGGGAGGACATAGAGATGCCGCCCCAAAAGCTTTGTCGCCCCGCCCCCATGCTCTGATGCCACGCCCCCGTTTTCTGAGTGGTAGGTGGCAAAGTCCCCGCCCCTCTCATTTGCATAAATGTTGCAGAGGATTGTGGGTATGTCGGTGTGTGATCCGGGGATGGGGGCTGAGCGGTTGTGTGTAATGTATGAGTACGGTATTCGGTGTAGGAGGTATACATTATTAATAATAATACATCCACACATACATCACAGCAGACACGTCTAGGAATAAAGGGAATGAGATGGACGGGCTCTCCATGATGTGACCCTCACAGATCCTGGAAGGGTTTATATAGAACAGGACACACCATAGTAATCAGCTGAGGGACGGCTTACTACCAAGGCTATGTGCACACCTTGGGGGGGTGTGAGGCCAGAACCAATCACTGGTGGGTCCACCAGACCACATGACATGAGAAGAGCAACAATCGAACAGTGAAGAAAAAGAAGAGATGTTGTCATGTGGGACATTGGAAGGAGACTCCTGATTGGCTGGCAGAGCAAGTCTGCGGTGTGAGATGGAAGCACCCCACTGAAGAGTGAAGAAATGCGTGCGTGTGGGCGCTACCAGAACCCGATTCAGACTACTCTCCCTTCCCTCACCAAAAATTTTTACTTCACCACAGCATGTGAGGGTGCTGCACGACCTGATTCAGACTACTTTCCCCTCCCCCACCCTCATCATTATTCATCACGGCATGTGGGGGCGCCACATGACCCGATTCAGACTACTCTCCCCTCCCACACCATCATTACACTCCGCCACGGCATGTGGGGGCGCTACATGACCCGATTCAGACTACTCTCCCCCCCCACACCATCATTACACTCCGCCACGGCATGTGGGGGCGCTACATGACCCGATTCAGACTACTCTCCCCATCATTACACTCACCCACACCATCACCCCGATTCACACTCCGCCATTACACTCCGCCACGGCATGTGGGGGCGCTCCACCACCCGATTCAGACTACTCTCCCCCCCCACCCTCATTACACACTCCGCCACGGCTTGTGGGGGCGCCACACGACCCAATTCAGACTACTCTCTCCCCCCCCTCCACCCTCATTATACTCCTCCACAGCCCGTGGGGGGCCACACGACCCGATTCAGACTACTCTCCCCTCCCTCATTATACACTCCCACTTTGTGGGGGTGCCACACGACCCGATTCAGACTACTCTCCCCTCCCTCATTATACTCCGCCACGGCTTGTGGGGGCGCTACAGAACCCAATTCAGGCTACTCTCCCCTCCCCCCCCCTCATTAAACAGCGGTTGCACCATGCATGTGAGGTATTGCCGTGAACGTCAGATCAAGGGCAGTAATTCTAACACTAGACCTCCTCTGTAAATCTAAAATGGTAGCTTTTAAAGGCTTTTAAAGTGTTGCCTATGGATATTAAAAATGTTTGCAGTTTGTCGCCATTGCACGGGGAATGCGCAGTTTTAAAGCATGTCATGTTTGGTATCTGTTTACTCAGAATACCATTTTTAGATCTTTTATATTTTACCAAAGAGTTGGCCAATATATTGTGTTTTTGTGCATTAAAAGTAAAAAAAGTGTATTTTTTTTTTTTTGCATTTGAAAAATCGCTGCGCGAGTACTGTGTGCCATAATAAATTGTAGTACCCACCATTTTATTCACTAGGTTGTCTGCTTTAAAATAATATACGCTGTTTAAATTAATTTCCTAGCAAAAAATACTGATTTTTTTTCATGTGAACAAAAAGTGTCAGAAAAGGTTTGGTCTTCAGGTGGTTAGAAGAGTGAGTGATGTGTGGCATAAACTTCTAATGCTGGGCATAGAATGCCCCCACCCCCCAAAACCCCCCCGAAACGACTTTTTGGAAAGTAGACACCCCAAACTATTTGCTGAGAAGCATATTGAATCAATAGAAGAATTTATTTTTTTACCTCAAGTTTTTGGAAATGACAAAAAAATATATTTTTTTTTTACACAAAATTGTCACTTAAATGATTTACAGCTCACACATGCATGCCATGGGTATATGTGGAATTACTCCCCAAAATACATTCTGCTACTTCTCACGAGTATGGGGGTACCACAAGTGAGAGACGTTTTGGCAGTCTAGCCAAGTACAGGACCCCAAAATCCAATAAGCACCTTCAGGCTTTTAAAGGGCTTTATTTCCTCATTACACTTCCAGACTACCTATCACAGTTTCGGAGGTCCTGAAATGCCAGGATAGCACCTAACCCCCCCCAAATGACCCCTTTTTGGAAAGTAGACACCCCAAGGAATTGGATAAAAAGCATGGTGAGTATTTTGCAGATAACATTTGTTGCCACAAGTTTTTGGAAAATGAAGAAAAAAAACAATATATTTTTTTTCTATTCTTTTTTTATACTTCAATATTTTTATTGAAAGATGGGTATAGAACAGTATCCATAGAAATATAGACAACACTCACCGACATGGTGAGATGGAGTACATCAGCATATTCTTAGAACATAGCAGATCACAAGAAATATAGGAAACATATCCCTAGTCAACCACATTGTGTACAAAGGACACCATCACCACCAGACGGGAAACCTTACATCTATCAGTGAATATAGGCAAGGATCTTATAGATTTACCAAAAGTATCAAAGATCAGGTCAGAGAAGGAAAAGAAATAAGGATGAAGACTAGAAAAGTCATAAAAAGGTCCATGTAAAGGGGGCACTCCGATGGGAACAGTCCATGTAAAGGGGGCATGGGAACAGTCCATGTAAAGGGGGCACTCCGATGGGAACAGTCCATGTAAAGGGGGCACTCCGATGGGAACAGTCCATGTAAAGGGGGCACTCCGATGGGAACAGTCCATGTAAAGGGGCACTCCGATGGGAACAGTCCATGTAAGGGGGCACTCCGATGGGAACAGTCCATGTAAAGGGGGGGCACTCCGATGGGAACAGTCCCATAAGGGGGCACTCCGATGGGAACAGTCCATGTAAAGGGGGCACTCCGATGGGAACAGTCCATGTAAAGGGGGCACTCCGATGGGAACAGTCCATGTAAGGGGGCACTCCGATGGGAACAGTCCATGTAAGGGGGCACTCCGATGGGAACAGTCCATGTAAGGGGGCACTCCCGATGGGAACAGTCCATGTAAAGGGGCACTCCGATGGGATGTAGTCCATGTAAAGTCCATGGGGGGCACTCCGATGGGAACAGTCCATGTAAAGGGGCACTCCGATGGGAACAGTCCATGTAAAGGGGCACTCCGATGGGAACAGTCCATGTAAAGGGGGCACTCCGATGGGAACAGTCCATGTAAGGGGGCACTCCGATGGGAACAGTCCATGTAAGGGGGCACTCCGATGGGAACAGTCCATGTAAGGGGGCACTCCGATGGGAACAAGTCCATGTAAGGGGGCTCCGATGGGAACAGTCCATGTAAGGGGGGCACTCCGATGGGAACAGTGCATGTAAGGGGGCACTCCGATGGGAACAGTCCATGTAAGGGGGCACTCCGATGGGAACAGTGCATGTAAGGGGGCACTCCGATGGGAACAGTCTGCATGTAAAGGGGGCACTCCGATGGGAACAGTCCATGTAAGGGGGCACTCCGATGGGAACAGTCCATGCATGTGTAAGGGGGCACTCCGATGGGAACAGTCCATGTAAGGGGGCACTCCGATGGGAACAGTCCATGTAAGGGGGGGGCACTCCGATGGGAACAGTCCATGTAAGGGGGCACTCCGATGGGAACAGTCCATGTAAGGGGGCACTCCGATGGGAACAGTCCATGTAAGGGGCACTCCGATGGGATCAGTCCATGTAAGGGGGCACTCCGATGGGAACAGTCCATGTAAGGGGGCACTCCGATGGGAACAGTCCATGTAAGGGGGCACTCCGATGGGAACAGTCCATGTAAGGGGGCACTCCGATGGGATCAGGCACATGTAATGGGGGCACACCGATGTCCATGTAAAGGGGGGCACTCCGATGGGATCAGTCCATGTAAGGGGGCACTCCGATGGGAACAGTCCATGTAAAGGGGGCACTCCGATGGGAACAGTCCATGTAAAGGGGGCACTCCGATGGGAACAGTCCATGTAAGGGGGGGCACTCCGATGGGAACAGTCCATGTAAGGGGGCACTCCGATGGGAACAGTCCATGTAAAGGGGCACTCCGATGGGAACAGTCCATGTAAGGGGGCACTCCGATGGGAACAGTCCATGTAAGGGGGGCACTCCGATGGGAACAGTCCATGTAAGGGGGCACTCCGATGGGAACAGTCCATGTAAGGGGGCACTCCGATGGGAACAGTCCATGTAAGGGGGCACTCCGATGGGAACAGTCCATGTAAGGGGGCACTCCGATGGGGGGGCAACAGTCCATGTAAGGGGGCACTCCGATGGGAACAGTCCATGTAAGGGGGCACTCCGATGGGAAAGGGGGCAGTGGGAACATGTAAGGGGGCACTCCGATGGGAACAGTCCATGTAGGGGGCACTCCGATGGGAACAGTCCATGTAAGGGGGCACTCCGATGGGAACAGTCCATGTAAAAGGGGCTCCGATGATGGGATCAGTCCATGTAAAGGGGGGAACACTCCGATGGGAAGGGAAGTCATGTAAAAGGGGGCACTCCGATGGGAACAGTCCATGTAAGGGGGGGGCACTCCGATGGGAAACAGTCCATGTAAAGGGGGCACTCCGATGGGATCAGTCCATGTAAGGGGGGGCACTCCGGGGAACAGTCCATGTAAGGGGGCACTCACTCCGATGGGAACAGTCCATGTAAGGGGGCACTCCGATGGGAACAGTGTAAGGGGGGGCACTCCGATGGGAACAGTCCATGTAAGGGGGGCACTCCGATGGGATCAGTCCATGTAAGGGGGCACTCCGATGGGAACAGTCCATGTAAGGGGGCACTCCGATGGGAACAGTCATGTAAGGGGCACACTCCGATGGGAACAGTCCATGTAAGGGGGCACTCCGATGGGAACACAGTCATGTAAAGGGGGCACTCCGATGGGAACAGTCCATGGGGCTCCGATGGGAACAGTCCATGTAAAGGGGGCACTCCGATGGGGGAACAGTCCATGTAAGGGGGCACTCCGATGGGAAGTCAATGGGGGCACTCCGATGGGAACAGTCCATGTAAAGGGGGCACTCCGATGGGAACAGTCCATGTAAGGGGGCACTCCGATGGGAACAGTCCATGTAAGGGGGCACTCCGATGGGAACAGTCCATGTAAGGGGGGCACTCCGATGGGAACAGTCCATGTAAGGGGGCACTCCGATGGGAACAGTCCATGTAAGGGGGCACTCCGATGGGAACAGTCCATGTAAAGGGGGCACTCCGATGGGAACAGTCCATGTAAAGGGGGCACTCCGATGGGAACAGTGCATGTAAAGGGGGCACTCCGATGGGAACAGTCCATGTAAGGGGGCACTCCGATGGGATCAGTCCATGTAAGGGGGCACTCCGATGGGAACAGTCCATGTAAGGGGGCACTCCGATGGGAACAGTCCATGTAAAGGGGGCACTCCGATGGGAACAGTCCATGTAAGGGGGCACTCCGATGGGAAAGTCCATGTAAAGGGGGGGGCACTCCGATGGGAACAGTCCATGTAAGGGGGCACTCCGATGGGAACAGTCCATGTAAGGGGGCACTCCGATGGGAACAGTCCATGTAAGGGGGCACTCCGATGGGAACAGTCATGTAAAGGGGGCACTCCGATGGGAACAGTCCATGTAAGGGGGCACTCCGATGGGATCAGTCCATGTAAGGGGGCACTCCGATGGGAACAGTCCATGTAAAGGGGGCACTCCGATGGGAACAGTCCATGTAAGGGGGGCACCGATGGGAACAGTCCATGTAAGGGGGCACTCCGATGGGAACAGTCATGTAAGGGGGGGGCACACTCCGATGGGAACAGTCCATGTAATGTAAGGGGCACTCCGATGGGAACAGTCCATGTAAGGGGGCACTCCGATGGGAACAGTCCATGTAAGGGGGGGGCTCCGATGGGAACAGTCCATGTAAAGGGGGCACTCCGATGGGAACAGTCCATGTAAGGGGGCACTCCGATGGGAACAGTCCATGTAAAAGGGGGCACTCCGATGGGAACAGTCATGTAAGGGGGCACTCCGATGGGAACAGTCCATGTAGGGGGCACTCCGATGGGAACAGTCCATGTAAGGGGGCACTCCGATGGGAACAGTCCATGTAAGGGGGCACTCCGATGGGAACAGTGCATGTAAAGGGGCACTCCGATGGGAACAGTCCATGTAAAGGGGGCACTCCGATGGGAATCAGTCCATGTAAGGGGGCACTCCGATGGGATCAGTCCATGTAAAGGGGCACTCCGATGGGAACAGTCCATGTAAGGGGGCACTCCGATGGGATCAGTCATGTAAGGGGGCACTCCGATGGGAACAGTCCATGTAAGGGGGCACTCCGATGGGAACAGTCCATGTAAGGGGGCACTCCGATGGGATCAGTCCATGTAAAGGGGCTCCGATGGGAACAGTCCATGTAAGGGGGCACTCCGATGGGAACAGTCCATGTAAGGGGGGGGGACTCCGATGGGAACAGTCATGTAAGGGGGGCACTCCGATGGGAACAGTCATGTAAGGGGGCACTCCGATGGGAACAGTCATGTAAAGGGGGCACTCGATGGGAACAGTCACTCCGATTGTAAGGGGGCACTCCGATGGGAACAGTCCATGTAAAGGGGGCACTCCGATGGGATCAGTGCATGTAAGGGGGCACTCCGATGGGAACAGTCCATGTAAGGGGGCACTCCGATGGGAACAGTCCATGTAAGGGGGCACTCCGATGGGAACTCAGTCCATGTATGGGGGCACTCCGATGGGAACATGTCCATGTAAGGGGGCACTCCGATGGGATCAGTGCATGTAAGGGGGCACTCCGATGGGAACAGTCATGTAAGGGGGGGCACTCCGATGGGATCAGTGCATGTAAAGGGGGCACTCCGATGGGATCAGTGCATGTAAGGGGGGCACTCCGATGGGAACAGTCCATGTAAGGGGGGCACTCCGATGGGAACAGTCCATGTAAAGGGGGCACTCCGATGGGAACAGTCCATGTAAGGGGGCACTCCGATGGGAACAGTCCATGTAAGGGGGCACTCCGATGGGAACAGTGCATGTAAGGGGGCACTCCGATGGGAACAGTCCATGTAAGGGGGCACTCCGATGGGAGTCCATGTAAGGGGGCACTCCGATGGGATCAGTGTGTAAGGGGGCACTCCGATGGGAACAGTCAGTGCATGTAAGGGGGCACTCCGATGGGATCAGTGCATGTAAGGGGGCACTCCGATGGGAACAGTGCATGTAAGGGGGCACTCCGATGGGAACAGTCATGTAAAGGGGGCACTCCGATGGGATCAGTCCATGTAAGGGGGGCACTCCGATGGGATCAGTGCATGTAAGGGGGCACTCCGATGGGATCAGTCCATGTAAGGGGGCACTCCGATGGGATCAGTCCATGTAAGGGGGCACTCCGATGGGATCAGTCCATGTAAGGGGGCACTCCGATGGGAACAGTCCATGTAAGGGGGCACTCCGATGGGAACAGTCCATGTAAGGGGGGCACTCCGATGGGAACAGTCCATGTAAGGGGGCACTCCGATGGGAACAGTCCATGTAAGGGGGCACTCCGATGGGAACAGTCATGTAAAGGGGCACTCCGATGGGAACAGTGGGATCATGTAAGGGGGCACTCCGGGGGATCAGTCCATGTAAGGGGGCACTCCGATGGGATCAGTCATGTAAGGGGGCACTCCGATGGGATCAGTCCATGTAAAGGGGGCACTCCGATGGGAACAGTCCATGTAAGGGGGCACTCCGATGGGAACAGTCCATGTAAGGGGGGGGCCGATGGGAACAGTCCATGTAAGGGGGCACTCCGATGGGAACAGTCATGTAAGGGGGCACTCCGATGGGAACAGTCCATGTAAGGGGGCAGGGGCACTCCGATGGGAACAGTCCATGTAAGGGGGGCACTCCGATGGGATCAGTGCATGTAAGGGGGCACTCCGATGGGATCAGTCCATGTAAGGGGGCACTCCGATGGGAACAGTCCATGTAAGGGGGCACTCCGATGGGAACAGTCATGTAAGGGGGGCATGTATGGGAACAGGGGGCACTCCGATGGGATCAGTGGGATGTCCATGTAAAGGGGCACTCCGATGGGATCAGTCCATGTAAAAGGGGGCACTCCGATGGGAAACAGTCCATGTAAGGGGGCACTCCATGATGGGAACAGTCCATGTAAGGGGGCACTCCGATGGGAACAGTCCATGTAAGGGGGCACTCCGATGGGAACAGTGCATGTAAGGGGGCACTCCGATGGGAACAGTCATGTAAGGGGGGCACTCCGATGGGGGAACAGTCCATGTAAGGGGGCACTCCGATGGGAACAGTCCATGTAAGGGGGCACTCCGATGGGGGACAGTCCATGTAAGGGGGCACTCCGATGGGATGTCAGTCCATGTAAAGGGGGCACTCCGATGGGAACAGTCCATGCATGTAAGGGGGCTCCGATGGGAACAGCATGTAAGGGGGCACTCCGATGGGAACAGTCCATGTAAGGGGGGCACTCCGATGGGAACAGTCCATGTAAGGGGGGGGGCTCCGATGGGAACAGTCCATGTAAGGGGGCACTCCGATGGGAACAGTCCATGTAAGGGGGCACTCCGATGGGAACAGTCCATGTAAGGGGGCACTCCGATGGGATCAGTGCATGTAAAGGGGGCACTCCGATGGGATCAGTGGGTGGATGCATGTAAGGGGCACTCCGATGGGATCAGTCATGTAAAGGGGCACTCCGATGGGATGCATGTAAGGGGGGCACTCCGATGGGATCAGTGTGTAAAGGGGGCACTCCGATGGGATCAGTCCATGTAAGGGGGGCACTCCGATGGGAATCAGTCCATGTAAGGGGGCACTCCGATGGGAACAGTCCATGTAAGGGTCATGTAAGTCCATGTAAGGGGCTCACTCCGATGGGAACAGTCCATGTAAGGGGGCACTCCGATGGGAACAGTCCATGCATGTAAGGGGGCACTCCGATGGGAACAGTGCATGTAAGGGGGCACTCCGATGGGATCAGTCCATGTAAGGGGGCACTCCGATGGGATCAGTCCATGTAAGGGGGCACTCCGATGGGATCAGTCCATGTAAGGGGGCACTCCGATGGGAACAGTGCATGTAAGGGGGCACTCCGATGGGAACAGTCATGTAAGGGGGCACTCCGATGGGAACAGTCCATGTAAGGGGGCACTCCGATGGGAACAGTCCATGTAAGGGGGCACTCCGATGGGAACAGTCATGTAGCACTCCGATGGGAACAGTCCATGTAAGGGGGCACTCCGATGGGAACAGTCCATGTAAAGGGGCACTCCGATGGGATCAGTGCATGTAAGGGGGCACTCCGATGGGAACAGTCCATGTAAAGGGGGGGGCTCCGATGGGATCAGTCCATGTAAGGGGGCACTCCGATGGGAACAGTCCATGTAAGGGGGGGCACTCCGATGGGATGGGGCACTCAGTGGGGATCATGTGTAAGGGGGCACTCCGATGGGATCAGTCCATGTAAAGGGGGCACTCCGATGGGAACAGTCCATGTAAAGGGGGCACTCCGATGGGAACAGTCCATGTAAGGGGGCACTCCGATGGGAACAGTCCATGTAAGGGGGCACTCCGATGGGAACAGTGCATGTAAGGGGGCACTCCGATGGGAACAGTCCATGTAAGGGGGCACTCCGATGGGAACAGTCCATGTAAGGGGGCACTCCGATGGGAACAGTCCATGTAAGGGGGCACTCCGATGGGAACAGTCCATGTAAGGGGGGCACTCCGATGGATCAGTGCATGTAAGGGGGCACTCCGATGGGAACAGTCCATGTAAGGGGGCACTCCGATGGGAACAGTCCATGTAAGGGGGGCACTCCGATGGGATCAGTGCATGTAAGGGGGCACTCCGATGGGAACAGTCCATGTAAGGGGGCACTCCGATGGGATCAGTCCATGTAAGGGGGCACTCCGATGGGATCAGTCCATGTAAAGGGGGCACTCCGATGGGATCAGTCCATGTAAGGGGGCACTCCGATGGGAACAGTCCATGTAAGGGGGCACTCCGATGGGAACAGTCCATGTAAGGGGATGGGTAAGGGGGCACTCCGATGGGAAACAGTCCATGTAAGGGGGGGCACTCCGATGGGATCAGTCCATGTAAGGGGGCACTCCGATGGGATCAGTCCATGTAAAGGGGGCACTCCGATGGGATCAGTCCATGTAAAGGGGCACTCCGATGGGATCACAGTCCATGTAAAGGGGCACTCCGATGGGATCAGTGCATGTAAGGGGGCACTCCGATGGGGACAGTCCATGTAAAGGGGGCACTCCGATGGGAACAGTCCATGTAAAGGGGCACTCCGATGGGAACAGTCCATGTAAGGGGGCACTCCGATGGGAACAGTCCATGTAAAGGGGCACTCCGATGGGAACAGTCCATGTAAGGGGGCACTCCGATGGGAACAGTGCATGTAAGGGGGCACTCCGATGGGATCAGTCCATGTAAGGGGGCACTCCGATGGGATCAGTCCATGTAAAAGGGGCACTCCGATGGGATAACAGTCCATGTAAGGGGGCACTCCGATGGGAACAGTCCATGTAAGGGGGCACTCCGATGGGAACAGTCCATGTAAGGGGGCACTCCGATGGGAACAGTCCATGTATGTAGGGGGCACTCCGATGGGAACATGTAAGGGGCACTCCGATGGGAACAGTGCATGGGGGGCACTCCGATGGGAACAGTCCATGTAAGGGGGCACTCCGATGGGAACAGTATGTAAGGGGGCACTCCGATGGGAACAGTCCATGTAAAGGGGGCACTCCGATGGGATCAGTCCATGTAAGGGGGCACACTCCGATGGGAACAGTCCATGTAAAGGGGCACTCCGATGGGATCAGTCCATGTAAGGGGGCACTCCGATGGGATCAGTCCATGTAAGGGGGCACTCCGATGGGATCAGTGCATGTAAGGGGGCACTCCGATGGGATCAGTGCATGTAAGGGGGCACTCCGATGGGATCAGTCCATGTAAGGGGGCACTCCGATGGGAACAGTCCATGTAAGGGGGCACTCCGATGGGATCAGTGCATGTAAGGGGGGCACTCCGATGGGAACAGTCCATGTAAGGGGGCACTCCGATGGGATCAGTGCATGTAAGGGGGCACTCCCGATGGGAAGTCCATGTAAGGGGGCACTCCGATGGGAACAGTCCATGTAAGGGGGCACTCCGATGGGAACAGTCCATGTAAGGGGGCACTCCGATGGGATCAGTGCATGTAAGGGGGCACTCCGATGGGAACAGTCCATGTAAGGGGGCACTCCGATGGGAACAGTCCATGTAAAGGGGCACTCCGATGGGATCAGTGCATGTAAGGGGGCACTCCGATGGGAACAGTCCATGTAAAGGGGGCACACTCCGATGGGATCAGTCCATGTAAGGGGGCACTCCGATGGGATCAGTCATGTAAGGGGGCACTCCGATGGGAACAGTGGGTAAGGGGGCACTCCGATGGGATCAGTCCATGTAAAGGGGGCACTCCGATGGGAACAGTCCATGTAAAAGGGGGCACTCCGATGGGATCAGTCCATGTAAGGGGGCACTCCGATGGGAACAGTCATGTAAAGGGGGCACTCCGATGGGAACAGTCCATGTAAGGGGGGCACTCCGATGGGAACAGTCCATGATGGGAACACTCCGATGGGATCAGTCCATGTAAAGGGGCACTCCGATGGGAACAGTCCATGTAAAGGGGCACACAGTCCGATGGGAACAGTGGGGATCAGTCATGTAAAGGGGGCACTCCGATGGGATCAGTGCATGTAAAGGGGCACTCCGATGGGATCAGTGCATGTAAGGGGGCACTCCGATGGGATCAGTGCATGTAAAGGGGGCACTCCGATGAACAGTCCATGTAAGGGGGCACTCCGATGGGAACAGTCATGTGTAAAGGGGCACTCCGATGGGAACAGTCCATGTAAAGGGGCACTCCGATGGGATCAGTGCATGTAAGGGGGCACTCCGGGATGTAAAGGGGCACAGATCCATGTAAAGGGGGGGCACTCCGATGGGATCAGTGCATGTAAGGGGGCACTCCGATGGGATCAGTGCATGTAAGGGGGCACTCCGATGGGATCAGTCATGTAAGGGGGCACTCCGATGGGATCAGTCCATGTAAAGGGGGCACTCCGATGGGATGGGACAGTCCATGTAAGGGGGCACTCCGATGGGAACAGTCCATGTAAGGGGGCACTCCGATGGGAACAGTCCATGTAAGGGGGCACTCCGATGGGAACAGTGCATGTAAAGGGGCACTCCGATGGGATGAGTCCATGTAAAAAGGCACTCCAATCGGAACAGTCCATGTAAGGGGGGTAGAGGCGGCTTCATGTCGGTCAATCAGATAACAAATGGCTGAGGGTCCGGGCAGTCTGTGTTCTTGTTTTATCAGAGGGGTCTATATGCTGCAGATTCAAAGCAGGGAGCCCGGCCTGTGCAGATTGCCAGTGACCTCTGACCCCCCCAGGTCCCATTAAGGGAACCTGCCTACAATACAGCCGCCATTTACTAGGTGGTCCCGGATGTAATAGAAAGGTCAAATTGTGGAGGATTGTATGAGCACAGCACACATTGTCAGATCAGATTGGTGGAGATCGCTCTTCAATCATGTCTGACTTTCGCCCCACACCATGATGGTCACATGATTGCTTGGGTGGGCGCTAACGATGGCGGATCGTCATACAACTCACTGTTTATGTCTTACAGAGCCCCTCCCCCCCATGCTGGCAATCTGATTGGACGTGAAGTACCGTCAGCCTCATAGTGGAAGAGCCGTGAGCCGCCAACATGGACGCCCAAATGCGTAAAGGTGGTGGAACGATGTCGGCAAGTGAAGGGCGAGGGGACACGGACATGAAGTATCAGATGATGGGTGCAGTGAGCAGCAGGCGCTGTCAGTACCATCCAGAAGACAGGTAGGTGGGTGAGGATGGGAGGGGGTGGGGGGAAGGATGGGGTCAAAGGGGTCCTCACTGGGGGAAGGAATGGTGTGTCACCCATATACAGAGAGGGCTCCCCATACCCATGTATGAGCTGGAAGTGGGAGGAGATCAGTGCTGGTAGTATCCATCACAGACAACACTGACCCATCCTCCCATCCACCACATACTGACCCATCCCTGCAATCCCCACATACTGACCCATCCCTGCACCCCACATACTGACCCATCCCTGCAATCCCCACATACCCCCATCCCTGCAATCCCCACATACTGACCCATCCCTGCAATCCCCACATACTGACCCATCCCCCTGCAATCCCCACATACTGACCCATCCCTGCAATCCCCACATACCCACCCATCCCTGACCCAATCCCCCCACATACTGACCCATCCCTGCAATCCCCACATACTGACCCATCCCTGCAATCCCCACATACTGACCCATCCTGCACACCCCATACTGACCCATCCCTGCAATCCCCACATACTGACCATCCCTGCAATCCCTGCACTGACCCATCCCCATCATACTGACCCATCCCTGATCCCCCACATACCCCATCCCTGCGACCCCCCCCTGCCTGATCCCCATACTGACTGACCCATCCCTGCCCATCCCCACATACTGACCCATCCCTGCGATCCCCACATACTGACCCATCCCTGCCCATCCCCCCACACTGACCCATCCCTGCACCCCCACATACTGACCCATCCCTGCGATCCCCACATACTGACCCATCCCTGCGATCCCCACATACATACTGACCCATCCCTGCGATCCCCACATACTGACCCATCCCTGCGATCCCCACATACTGACCCATCCCTGCGATCCCCCACATACTGACCCCATCCCCCATCCACACATACTGACCCATCCCTGCGATCCCCACATACTGACCCATCCCTGCGATCCCCACATACTGACCCATCCCTGCGATCCCCACATACTGACCCATCCCTGCATCCCCACATACTGACCCCTCCCTGCCCATCCCCCACATACTGACCCATCCCCCCTGCATCCCCACATACTGACCCATCCCTGCGATCCCACATACTGACCCATCCCTGCAATCCCCACCCCACATACTGACCCCATCCCTGCGATCCCACATACTGACCCATCCCTGCGATCCCCACATACTGACCCATCCCTGCAATCCCCACATACTGACCCATCCCTGCAATCCCCACATACTGACCCATCCCTGCGATCCCCACATACTGACCCATCCCTGCGATCCCCACATACTGACCCATCCCTGCGATCCCCACATACTGACCCATCCCTGCAATCCCCCACATACTGACCCATCCCTGCAATCCCCACATACTGACCCATCCCCATCCCAATCCCCACATACTGACCCATCCCTGCATCCCCCCCATACTGACCCATCCCTGCATCCCCCACATACTGACCCATCCTGCCATCCCCACATACTGACCCATCCCTGCGATCCCCACATACTGACCCATCCCTGCGATCCCCACATACTGACCCATCCCCCATCCCCACATACTGACCCATCCCTGCATCCCCATACTGACATACTGACCCCATCCCTGCCCTGATCCCCACATACTGACACTGACCCATCCCTGCGATCCCCACATACTGACCCATCCCTGCGATCCCCACATACTGACCCATCCCTGCATCCCCCACATACTGACCCATCCCTGCGATCCCCACACACTGACCCATCCCCTGCGATCCCCACATACTGACCCATCCCTGCGATCCCCACATACTGACCCATCCCTGCGATCCCCACATACTGACCCATCCCTGCGATCCCCACACATACTGACCCATCCCTGCAATCCCCACATACTGACCCATCCCTGCGATCCCCACATACTGACCCATCCCTGCGATCCCCACATACTGACCCATCCCTGCGATCCCCCCACATACTGACCCATCCCCTGCATCCCCACATACTGACCCATCCCTGCCCATCCCTGCCCCCACATACTGACCCATCCCCCCACATACTGACCCATCCCTGCAATCCCCACATACTGACCCATCCCTGCAATCCCCACATACTGACCCATCCCTGCAATCCCCACATACTGACCCATCCCTGCAATCCCCACATACTGACCCATCCCTGCGATCCCCCATACTACTGACCCATCCCTCCCATCCCCACATACTGACCCATCCCTGCGATCCCCACATACTGACCCATCCCTGCAATCCCCACATACCCATCCCTGCATCCCCACATACTGACCCATCCCTGCAATCCCCACATACTGACCCATCCCTGCGATCCCCACATACTGACCCATCCCTGCATCCCCCACACCTGACCCATCCCTGCCCCCCCCCATACTGACCCATCCCTGCAATCCCCACATACTGACCCATCCCTGCATCCCCACATACTGACCCATCCCTGCAATCCCCACATACTGACCCATCCCTGCAATCCCCCCACATACTGACCCATCCCTGCAATCCCCACATACTGACCCATCCCCCTGCAATCCCCACATACTGACCCATCCCCCACATACTGCCCATCCCCCCCACATACTGACCCATCCCTGCGATCCCCACATACCCATCCCTGCCCCCACATACCCCATCCCAATCCCCACACATACTGACCCATCCCTGCAATCCCCACACATACTGACCCATCCCTGCAATCCCCACATACCCACCCCATCCCTGCAGTCCCCACATACTGACCCATCCCTGCAGTCCCCACATACTGACCCATCCCTGCAATCCCCACATACTGACCCATCCCCCATCCCCACATACTGACCCATCCCTGCGATCCCCACATACTGACCCATCCCTGCAATCCCCACATACTGACCCATCCCTGCAATCCCCACATACTGACCCATCCCTGCAATCCCCACATACTGACCCATCCCTGCGATCCCCACATACTGACCCATCCCTGCAATCCCCACATACTGACCCATCCCTGCGATCCCCACATACTGACCCATCCCTGCAATCCCCACATACTGACCCATCCCTGCAATCCCCACATACTGACCCATCCCTGCAATCCCCACATACTGACCCATCCCTGCGATCCCCACATACTGACCCATCCCTGCGCATCCCCACATACTGACCCATCCCTGCACCCCACATACCCCCATCCCCGATCCCCACATACTGACCCATCCCTGCGATCCCATACTGACCCATCCCTGCGATCCCCACATACTGACCCATCCCTGCAATCCCCACACATCCCCACTGACCCATCCCTGCAATCCCCACATACTGACCCATCCCTGCAATCCCCACATACTGACCCTGCAGTCCCATACTGACCCATCCCTGCAGTCCCCACATACTGACCCATCCCTGCAGTCCCCACATACTGACCCATCCCTGCAGTCCCAGCATCGACCCCGCCGCATAGTAGTGTATTTTACTTTTTTGCTGCCCTAGGCAAGACTAAAATCGACCACCCCCCATCTACATTTATCTCTCCCCTTGCTGTTTAAGATCCACCTCTTCAGTACAGGAGCATGATGGAGGGCAGTGTGACATGGCAGGGGGAGGTCGTGGGACAGGAGGGGGTCAGCGTGATGGGGGCAGCAGGACAGGAAGGAGGCAGCAGGAGGAGGGGGGGCAGCAGGAAGGGGGAGATCAGGACAGGAGTAGGCCATCGAGACAGGTAGGAGGAGGACAGGGGGAAGGGGTGTCATCTGTTTTCACAAGTTGCCTTGTGTTGATGTAGGTGCTACTGCCATTGATGAAAAACTGGTGACTCTTCCTTACCTCCTCCTAGAAACAACAGGAGGAGTTCTTCACTGCCAAATAATAGGATAATGTAGCATTCAACAGTGGGAACAGATCAGCATTGGCAAAACTGTAAAAGGGACCTAACTCCACTATGGAAGCTATTATTATATTAAAAAAAATAAAATTTTGAGTTACACTACCAGTGACACCAGTTTTGTACCTAAATTCTCAACTCTGCTGCTTACCCACCAGAGCCATTATCAGGAGGTTTCCCTGTTCACCTGTGGAATATTCCATTTATACTTTATGTACCGTTGAATGCAGCAGAAGTGGTGAGACTTAGTGGAGGGGGGAAAACTGGGATCTGTAAAGAGGAGATTTTGCCCTTGCTGTCAATAAAAAATGTAATAAACCAGCAAGTTGGTTAAATTGACCTTTTCTCATCATCAACATTACCATTATCAATGTTTCTGTGATGGCCAGCTCTGCAACAATTATTCTTTCTTTTCTTTTATCTTCAGCTATTCAGTGCTATAGAAAAAGATTTGTCATCTTTGGTTTCACCTGTAAGTGCTGAAGCTGTAATCACTGCATGGAAATACCAGCATCATTTCCTTCTGCCTTTGTAAAGTTCCTCTTTTTGGGTCTATAAAAGAAGATGGCTCCATGTGGCTATCAGTACTCAGCAGCTCTGCATACAGGAGAAGACAAGAGCCCTAAAGGTCAAAGATACCCCAACATCATGTGCTCCACGAAGACCATGCTGTGTATGGCACTCCTTGCAGTTGCAGTAGTCACCGTATCTGCTGGTAAGTGGCGACAGAAGAACACACAGTAGTAAGCAGATAGATAATATGCAGGTGGAAGGATGTATGGTTACATGTGAACTGATTTATGGAACAAGTGGGTCAGTAAAGATTTTTCCTACATAAACTAGTGAGTTTTTTACTTCAGCCTCTAATATACACAAGGAAACTAAGCAAGGACAATGGGAGGAATCTGTGAGAAAATCTCCCAATTTGTATCACTTTTTATAAAAATGACTTAAATGTTTGGCACGGTTTAAGGAGAAAGAAGAGTAGAAGACAATACAGTGTTATAACTATTTATTGGGCAATATTTTCCCTGTTTGTTTCTGCATCCCATCTTTTATTAATAGATTTTTTGCAACACTGAATGTATTTAATCATGCAGCCATAAAATGACGATTTTCATATGACTGACTGGTAAAGACTACTCAGGACCTCTTCTGAAGATTTTTATATACAGATCCTTCACCATTTTTTTTTAAAAGGCAATCTTGCCATTAGTAAAATATTCCCTCTAAATTCTCAATTTGGACCAATTGGCAAAGCCATTATCCACTAGCTAAATTGATGTGTCATGTTATGTAGCAGATTCCTCATTTGAAAAGAACAAACAAATATCTTGGGAATCTGGATGTAAGAAAGTGATACCTTTTATAGGCTTGCTGTTCTAGACTAAGGCACAAAAGCAAGCAAGCAACCAACCCCCAAAAGCTGAATTGGTGGGGATTTCTTCATTTTGGTGGAGATATTCCTTTATGAAATATCAAATGGTATGTATATGAAATGCAGTTTGCTGTCACCTTACATTTTGTTTTAATAACATAGAATTTCACGTGATGGTTAATTCTCTACACTTGTTATTATTTGCAGACACTGATAAATTTAGCACCTGCTGCACCAAGGTCTCCTCAGCTAAATCCAAAGTTCCTATAGTGGACTTCCTCCTACAGCAGCTCCTCCTTGTGTTGAAGCTGTGATGTAAGTATTAAGATTAGAATTTATTTACTATTTGTTACAGGTACTTGTATAGGGTCCTCAATTTACGCAGCGCTTTACATTTATATTGTACATTCACATCAGTCCCTGCCCTGAAAGAGCTTACGCAGGCACAGGGAGAACAGCAAACTCTATGCAGATAGTGTCATGGTTGGGATTCAAACCAACGACCCTAGTGCTGCCAGGCAGGAGTGCTAATTACTTAGCCACTGAGCTGGAAGAGAATGGAAGTGGGGCAAAAATACCCATTATTGGGGATAATTGCACCCCATGTGATTGTACTGGATCCTGGTGATGGGCTGCTGAGGTCCTAAGTGCTGCATTGTGGGGAGGGTAGGTGCTGTGCTTTGTGCTATATTCATACAGTATATTTGTAGAATTAACTTTTAACAAATGTTTACATTGATATGAGCAAAAACTAGCCAGTTTCTGATTATATGCATATCTGCTGTTTATATCTTAATGCTAATAAACACTTATGAAGTGTTCTCAAATACTATGTATTTCTTCCAGGTTTATCACAAAAGAAGGCAAGATTCTTTACTCCAGACCTAACTTGCCCTGGGTTATTCAGAAGGTGAAGGAGATTGGGTAAGTTAAGACGATTTAAACCCCAGATTCAAATGCTTAGATTCCAACTTAAAGTGGAACTGCACTGCATCTGAGCACCACAAACCAAAAATGCTATACAATTCATTTTTAATATTCAAAACAAACTCCTCCATCCATTCATGCCTCCATGCTTTATTTTGCTAAGAAAACATTTTGAAAAACACCTCCTGGCATTTCTGGCAGTGGTCATCTTGAGTAAGGGCAGATGTTTCACATAGCAGTTACTTCCTGGAATCCATCTGTCCTTCGCTCAGGCATTGGCTGAGCTCCTTCCCCTCCTGAAGACTCCTGGGATGCATGACATCATTTTTCCTTAGGCACGGAAACCAGGAAGTTAATGAAGGAATACAAAAAAAGAAAAGGTTAAAACAAGTAAATATGATATACTTTACTAATGCTAGCAGCATAAGGATTAGAAATAGTCCATGCTGATTGAGAGAGTGAAAGTTTCGTTTTAAGTATTTAAAAAGCCTCTTGTACGTGCAGATGATCACAGGGAAAGCTCATTTTAGGCCCTCTGTCTTTAACTGGTCTATTTGTAGGCTAATGACTGCTTTTCCAGGGCAAGAGCTTGCCACGCAGATACAGAACTGTCTGAATAAATTATTTATGGTTAGAGGGCATCCAGAAACGTCTGAACGAATGTAGACTCTTGGTAGCCTCCTGGCTTGTCTACATCTACCTAACTTGGCTATTGCCATGAATGGCCAGATTTGTTACACACTGAGTACCTGTAGCCTAGACGAAAAGTCAAGTGGTTCAATATGTATGCTAGCCAAAGTGTTGCCCTAATTCATGTCTTACACCAATGCCAAGGCTTCTGTAGTGAGAGAAAATAGAATAGAACAGGGGTGTCTAACCGCATCAGCATGTCTAGCTGCACCAGCATTATGGTTGCCCTCAAAGGGCCAGTTGTACCTGTAAGACTAGATGTGTCCAGAGCTCCCCACCCTCCCTTACATCAGATGTCAAGAGCCCCCACCATCAGAAGTCAAGAGTCCCCCACTCTCCATTGCATTACAGTGCACCCCCCTTACTGCTGCTGCAGGGAATAAACTTGGGGCAGAGCTTGGAAGCAGAAAGGGTAGGGTCTGGAGAAGGACTGGAGTCTGCTGAATGCTGAGACCAGGGGAGGCAGAAACGAGGGAATGCTGCAACTGCACAGAGAGGCACAGCATATGTAGGAGATCTGTCATCCTCTCTACTGTGGACTGCTGAGATGGGAAAGGGGGTACAGAGACGATCCTGTCCATGGCTGCATGGAGAAATGCAGGATCTGGCAAAGAAGGTCTGTACTCCTCTCTGCTGCTGAATGCTGGGACAGAAAAGGGGGTGGGGGGTGGAGATGGCCTGTCCTAAGCTGCAAAGAGAGACACAGGATCTGTAGGAGGAGCTCAATCCTCTTCTTTGCTACTGACTGCTGAGACAGGAGAGGAGGGGAGGATGGAGATGAGCCTGTCCCTGGGCTGCACAGAGTGACGGAGGATCTGGCTGAGGGGTTCTGTCTCCCTTCCAGTTACTGACTGCTCAGGCAAGGTGGGGGCAAAGACTAGGGGGGTGCTGCAGCTGACGGCCACATGAAATGACCTGGAGGGATGGATTCGGCACATGTGGAATAGAAGTTGGGGCTTATTTAGACTGTGTCAAACACACTGCAATTATAAATATGATTCAAACATGGCCTTTACAAACAAGTCTCCCAAGATGCATTATGTCATATTTATATTTTAACCTTTGTTTTTTTTTTTTTTGTTTTTTTTTTAAAGAAAGTAAAGAAAAGAAGCACAACAAAATAAAGAAAATGATGACCATGACAGAAACACTGGGTATTCCCATGCTAATTAGTATGAACAAAACTAAGAAGAACCTCAATGACAAAAGCGACGTCTCTAGTTGAACTATGTGGCGTTCAATTAATAGGTATTTAACTTTAATTCTAGTAATTTATTTGTGTGATGATTTAATGATGAGTGCAAAATTAATTGTATGTACGTGTAGTTAGAGTTGTGATTTATGAATGTGTATTATTTTTACAGTATCATGTACTGTAAAATAGTTTAGCTCTGAAACCACTTATAATGGTCCTCGTGTATAAAAAATGTGTTTGTCACCCAGAGCAATTTGACATATTTTTCTTTCAGCGGCACTGAAATATGAAAATATATTTTTTTTTACCATAATTCAGACCCTTGTACTTTCATTCTTTTTTTACTTTTTCTCCTGGTTTATGTAATTTTTCCTGAGTATTTTGCTCATCATAATTAGCAAATTAAATCTGTTAATTTAATTGTGAAATGTATTTAGTTGCAGCAAGATATGAATAGTGCTATGCCTTCCTGAGCATGTCACTTATTAGGGTAATATCCCAACAACAGACTGCTGTAGTGATGGTAAGAGGATGCCAATACTTTGTAAGCATTGCCGTCCTAGCTCATGGTATGCTGTCCTGCCCTCTGTGCCTCTAGCAGTTAGTAATGTTTCCAATGGAATTGGGAGGGGCCAAAGCGTAATAATTCATTTATCACCTAGCACTTTGCACATTCCCCTCGCCATCATAGCTAAGTTAGTTCAGCATTCTTTAATCACTTCATATGACAGATCACTTCATATGACACTTTAATGAAGTTGTTTTACATCATTTTACCATTTTGTGTACTGAAACATCTTTATTTTTATTGAAACTACCTTTTTGTCTGTTTTAAGACATGAAAAATCAACTGGAGAATCAGCACACAGGAAGTTGATATTGTTACAACCAAATTATGATTTTTGTTAATTTGTTATTCTCTCTATTTAACTCCACCATTGATTTTACCCAGCTTAATTACAACTCAAAACAGGTTCAAAGTATCTCTTGACAATAGCCTCTGTATGGCAGTTGTCAGAATTCCCCTTGCATTTATTGTTTAATTCCCCTTGCCTGAATAGTTTAATTGTCAATCTATTGTGATGGGCTGTTTTATAATCCTAGTAAAAATTACAAGGCAGTTGAGAAAGCCAATCACAATTTAGTAAGCAAGATATACACGTGTTGGCAGTCAACATGTATGAATCAATTTGCTGCAACGTAGATGCATTCATTTTTTTTTTGCACTGTGGTAAAAAAAAGGTATTGTCATTTGAATGCATGCTGGGATTGTATCTGTACTGCAATGCAAATGTAATTCCTTACTCGATTTTTTGAGTTTGTTTTTGTTAATGAATGTATGTATTTTGTCATATTTATAAAGACAATACCTTATTCACTGGTTCAAGATAAAACTGGATGATTTATTAACCTCTTGCCGACCGCGCATAGCCGAATGACGGCTTCACCGCGGCCGGCCAGTTCTGACGTCCTCCCAGAACGCGCTCTCCTGCGCGCCCCAGGGGGCGCGCACCCGGCGATCTCCGTGATCGCTGTGTCCTACGGACACAGCTGATCACGAGATGTGTGGTAAAGGCGATCATACCGGCCTTTTACCACGTGATCAGCGGTGTCCAATGACACGCTGATCACATGGAAATGCAAGTGCCGGTTCTCGGCTGCACTTTCCTCACGCTGTCAGATCGTGAGGAAAGTACTGCCGAGAACCGGCAGTTGTCAGAGCGGGGATCGGCACCGATCATCAGGGCACTGATGATCAGTGCCCTGATGATCGGTGCCCAGCAGTGACACCCGCAACTTCCGCCCAGCCCAGCAGTGCGCCCACTAGCTCCGCCCACCCGTGCCCAGCAGTGCACCCACCTGTGCCCAGCAGTGCCCCCACCTGTGCCCAGCAGTGCACCCACCTGTGCCACTCTGCAGTGCCACCTACCTGTGCCCAGAAGTGCCACCTACATGTGCCCAGCAGTGCCACCCACCTGTGCCCACCCACCTGTGTCCACCAGTGCCACCCACCTGTGCCCACACCAGTGCCCCCCTGTGCCCACCCACCAGTGCTGCCCACCAGTGCCACCACCAGTGCAGCCCAGCAGTGCTGCCAGTCAGTGCCACCAGTCAGTGCCCAGGGGTTTTGCCAGTCAGTGCCGCTAGTCAGTGCCCAGCAGTGATGCCAGTCAGTGCCGTCTATCAGTACCCATAATCAGTGTCACCTATCAGTGCCGCCTATCAGTGCTGCATATCAGTGCCGCCTATCCGTGACCCCTAATTAGTGCTGTCTATCAGTGCCGCCTATCCGTGCCACCTCATTAGTACTGCCTATCAGTGCCCTTTAGTGCTGCCTATCAGTGCCCATCAGTGCCGCCTATCAGTGCCCATCAGTGCTGCCTCATCAACGCACATCAGTGAAGGAGAAAAAAATACCTGTTTGAAAAATTTTATAAAAGAAACAAAAACTTTTTTTTTTTTTTTTTTCAAATTTTTTGCACTTTTTTTATTTATAGCACAAAAAGTAAAGCGCCCAGTGGCGATTAAATACCACCAAAAGAAAGCTCTATTTGTGAGAAAAAAATTATCAAAATTTCATAGGGTACAATGTTGCATGACCGCGCAATTGTCAATCAAAGTGCGGCAGCGCTGAAAGCTGAAAATTGGCCTGGTAAGGAAGGGGGTATAAGTGCCCGGTAGGCAAGTGGTTAATACTTTAATTAATACTTCAGTACTTTAATGGAAAGTACAGAGAAAAAAAATGATGTTTTGTTATTTCAGTATTTCATTCTATAAGATGAATTGTTATATGCAGTGATGTACTTTGGTTTTGTGTTGCCCTAGGCAAGACTAAAATTGGGCGTCCCCTCCTTCCCCAGAAAGACTAAAATTGGGCAACCCCCACCATCTGAATTTGTCCCACTCCAGCCATGGTATACCATTTGGTGCCAAATTATGGTACCTAAAAATCTCCATAGGCAAAATTTAAAAGCCTTTACAAGTTACCTGTTTAGAGTAACACAGGAGGTCTGGTGCTAGAACTCTCACTTTGACTTTCATGGCAGTACCTCACATGTGTGGTGCGAACTCCATATGCGTGAGGGACCTATGTGCCTGTGAGCATGGGGGAACGGGGGTGCTTTCATTTTTTTTTTAATTTTATTTTTTCTTTATTTACATTTTTTTTGTACACTGTACCTTTTTAACTTTTTTTTGATCAACTTTATTTCTATTACAAGGGATGAACAACATCCCTTGTGATAGCATACGCCATGACAGTTCCTGTTTATGGAGAGATCTATGGTCTATTAGACCCCAAATCTCTCCTCTGGCCTCCCAATGCATGCATGCGATCAGACACAGATCAGTCTGATCATTTGCATTGGGACTGCATGGTAGAGCCTGGTAAAGGCGTCGGTGGCAGGAGGGGGGGGGGACACCCTTCCGCCGCCTGTAAAAAGTAATCCAGAGGCTTGTTAGCCCCCAGACTACTTTTATCTTGTGCAAAATGAGAGTGAGGAGAAGAGAGAGGGAGGGAGGGAGGGAGACAGGGAGAGAGAGGGGGGAGAAGAGGGGGGGGGGAGACAGGGAGAGAGAGAGAGTGAGGGAGAGAAGAGAGAGGGGGGGGGGGAGAGATAGAGGGGGGGGAGAACAGAGAGGGGGGGAGAGAGAGAGGGGAGGAGAGAGAGGGGGGAGACTCTCTTTGACAAGTAAAGGGGCCCTTATCTGGGGTCCGTGGTGTCTGCGGCTGCACTGATACCTGCCTTGCAGCGCGATGGTCTCCTCTTCTGCACCCCCTCTGCACGGTCAGCTGACCTCTAGGCTCCGCCCTCCGGCCCTATGCAGTGAATGGAATAGACAGCCGGCTGGCTGCAGAGAGGCCGGGTAAGCGGAGCATAGCTGCAATGGTCAGTCCGGCTCTGGGCTTCTTGCCGGATCTTAATGATGGCAGTGGGTAAAACAGGGAATCAGAGCTCCGGGAAGGCACAGAGAGGGTAAGACAGCTGGCTTGCCATTAACTCAAGATGACATAAGCCGAGCCCACCTTCCCCTGCTCAAAACTTGCTGAGCCCACCCCCCTGTCTGTCTAAACCCTGCCTTCCACCTGAGCCTGCCTCCCGCCCGAGCCCTGCCAAGCTCTCTCTAACCTGCCAAGCCCTGGTCCTTTGTCCCTTCTGCTTGGGGGCAGGGCCTCCCCCCTGAAAACTGCCGCCCTAGGCAAACGCCTTGTTTGCCTTGCAGCAGATACGCCCCTGGTTATCTGCAGTAAAACAACACAAGCTTTTGAGGTTTCTGTCCTAACATCCTGCTAGACTAACCTTTTTATTCAATAAACCAACGCAAGAAGCAAAGAAATAAATACAATTGCCAACTGATAACCGATCAGAATCTAGCTTATGTTGGCCCTACGTTAGTCATTTTAATTTTGAGTTGAGTTGTTATAGGTTGCTGTGTTTTGTAGTTTATTTCTTGAACTCTTTATTTCTTTTTTTTAGACTGTTGGCCTTTATTATAAAACTTTTTAAAGAAATCTTAAGGCTTGCTTTACTCATACAATAAAATACAGAGGGAAGTAATATTCCAGATGTGGTTTTCTGGGCTGGTTGCTACATTCAGAGAGGATCTGTTTTTGCATTCTGAAGCAGAAACACTTACTACTTAGTCACTGGTTATCAGACTTACACACCTGTATAATGACACAGTACAGCTAGCTGCTCTGAGTGTTCTAATATTCAGGTCTTAAAACCTCAAAAGATCTTAAATCACTCTCTGCTTTATTTAGGTACAGTAGCTGGTATAAGCAAAATCCCCCTCCACTAAAGCTAGCAATACACATTTAGATTTTTCTCATTCATTCCATAGATTGAATGAGAGAAAAGCAATCGATTTCTACTTCCACACTACATGCCAAGCATAGTATTCAGACAGCCACAGCAACCGCGGCTGTCTGAATACCTGAATAGGGCATGCATCTGATAGGATGCAGTCACTCTTTGAGGGAATATTTTCCACCTACTCAGTTGATTTGATCAACCTGGGTGGTGTTGTCAGGGCCATTCACAGCCTAAATTTAGACTGATGATTCAGCCCGTCCATGTATGCCTACCTTAATAATAATAGTCAGCATTTACAGCACTCTTCAGTCTGCACCAAATCAGCACCTCTTTGTTTCCCATTAGAATCAATAGTCCCTGGGTTTTCAAAAGAAGCCCCTCAGGTGCTAATGCTAGTAATGGCTGCAATAGTAATAAAGTCCAATCATGGGCACTAAGACACTCTATGCAGGCTTTTTACTAACAGTTTCTGGAAATTGGAACTTAAACGGTGGCTATAAAATTAAAAATTAATAATCATCTTTTCTTCTCCTTAAAATGATTCTAGAGGCTGAAGGTCTTTTTTTAACCTAATGCCTTTACTGCATAAAGGTAAAAAAAACCTTCCGAGTGCAGCCCCCCCCAACATGCTTACCTAAGTCCAATCTCGATCCAGCACTGAGGCTCTCTCCCTCAGAGACAGTAGCAGGAGCCATTGGCAACTGTCAATCGCAGCCAGTGCGGAGAGAGCAGGGGGCAGAGCCGAGCAACACTCTACTCTCTGTGTGTCAATGGACACACAGATGTGTCTTAGGAGTGAGCCTGCATGAGTGCCCCCATAGCATTCGGCTTGCTATGGGGGGCTTGGCAGAGGGGACCCCAGAAAAGTAGGATTGGGGCTACTCTGTGCAAAATGATTGCACAGAGGTAAGTTGGTGACATGTTTTTATTAAAAAAATATATAGGTTTCCAGACACTTTTAAGTGATCACTTTAATTGTTGGCTGGACCTGGGTATACAGTGGGGAATGCAATTATTTGATCCCCTGCAGCTTTTTGTAAGTTTTCCCACTTACAAAGAAATGAAGGGTCTATCATTTTTTATCATAGGTATATTTTAAATGATAGAGACAGAATATCAAACAAAAATCCAGAAAAAAAAAAATATGCTTTAAATTGAGTTGCAGTTCAGTGAGTAAAATAAGTGTTTGATTCCCTACCAACCAACAATAATTCTGGCTCCTACAGACTGGCTTTGTGCTCATGTGGGCCACAGATTAGTCCTGTCAATATAAGAAGGTGCTCCTAAAGACACCTGTGCACAGAATCTCTTTCTTTCCATTCAAACCTCACCTCACCATCATTATGGGCAAATGACCAAAGAGCTGTCAAAGGACATCAGGGACAAGATTGTAGACCTGCACATGGCTGAAATTGGCTATAAGACCATCAGCAAGAAGCTTGGTGAGAAGGAGACAACTGTTGGAGTGATTATTCGCAAATGGAAGAAATACAAAATAACCATCAATTGCCCTCGGTCTAGAGATCCAAGCAAGATTTCGCCTCATGGGGTAAGGATGATGAGACAAATGAGGGATCAACCCAGAATTACTTGGGAGTAGTTTGTGAATGAGCTCAAGGCAGTTGGGACCACAGTCACCAAATAAACCATTGGTAACACAATATGCCTCCATGGATTGAAATCCTGCAGCGCCCGCAAGGTCCCCCTCCTCAAGAAGGCACATGTAAATGTGAAAGTCTGACATTTGCCAGTAAACATCTAAATGATTCAGAGAAGGAGTGGGAGAAAGTGTTGTGGTCAGATGGGCACCTGAAAAAGTGTACTTACACGAAACGCATCAGGAAAATGTGCCCCCACACAGTGACCTTAGCCCGCACGGTCCTTATGAACGACCGGTGGCCATCTTGATATTTTATGTAAGTTGTTTACCTGTTTTTATATTACATCCTTTAATAAAAATACTACACTATCGGATACCTCTCTTCTGGGCTTGTTTGTCCTGCGAGCCCCCCCTAAGGTGGTGATTCCTGACATATGAGAGCGGGTAACATTCCTCTGGTGGCTGATGACGGAATACCTGGTGATGAGCTTTCTACCTTCAGACGCATAGTACCTGAATGCTGGTGACCTGGTGACGATCCACGTTGCAGTGCTCCAGATCCAGATGACCAGGAGTAGGTCCTATTTACTCCAATGCGCAATAATTGCACTATCTGGTTAGCGCAATCAACATTCACTTTCTAAGCCACAGATGTCACGGATTGTTTTTATCATTTTTCAATACCACCGAATAGACTGACTTTGGCACTATTGTCACTATATGCACCTTTTTCCTTCAGGATATTTGATATTGCTTTTCATCATTGGTTTCAGCACTAAGTTATGTTGCTCATTTGCACACGTATATCATGTACATTTTATTATCTATTTTATTATCCAATTTTTAGTGCTGCATATTTTATGTTCATGTATTACTGGAGAGGACTGAGTGAGTAATCCTACACCCCCTGGGCCTGATAAGGGGAGAGAGCATTCTGGTGGGAAACCTGACTAGCTCCTCATCTGGGACTGCTTTCATCTAAAGTGGCAGCTTCTTGTATTCTTGCCCAGGGATTCCCTCAGGCAGCTGGGTGAAGAAAAGATTTAATCTTGGGTCTGGGGTGATACACCAGGAGAACTCTCCAAGAAGAGATTTTGCTGTATAGAGACTTGTACATAGTTGCTAAGGAGTTTGTCCTCAAGTTGTAGTTCCTTGGGCATCCCATACACCTCTCAACTCCATCGAAGTTCAAACCCCTTAATAAAACCTAAAAACCAAGCTCAAAGACTGTTTATTAACTCCAGTGTGCAAGGTCTGAAGAAAATGCGTGTTGCCTGACTGTGCAGGACTATAGGGGGACCCAAATCTTTAGCAACTCCTAAGAGGGTAGTGCTACATTCTATTACATCACTTCTGAATTTTTATTCAAGAATTTTCGTAACTTTAGTAACCTCTTCACTTTCGATATGATACTAGCATGCAAAAAAAAAAACGGACGATCATTCGTCCGATATTTTCAACGTGTATACAGGGCTTTACTTAGCTCGAAACTAAGATCTAGTGACCTATACAATAAGCAGTCATTCTCCCTAGTCCAAGCGCTTAAAAGTACAGGGAATGATTAACCATCATTAAATGCTGGGGGAGTGTCACATTCAGTGCTTTGCCAATATGTCCCTAAGAGCTCATTCACACCATTGAGGTGTCACAGTGCACATGTCTTAATGTGTGGTGCATTAAGGCAGTCCATTCATTGAAATGGGTGGCCTAACACACCAAACCAAACCAAAAAAGGTGCTTGACAGACAGGCACTGCCCTTTGACAAGGTGCATCGGGGTGCCACTCAGAATGAATGACTACCTAACACACAATGTGACATTCAGTGAGAATTTACAGGTGGTTAATTATTCCATGTAAAATAGGATGCTATTCAGACTAAATAACTTTCTTTTGCATAATGTGACATGCACCATGCATTTATAAAAGTTAATGTAGAACTATAGGCACAACTTTTTTTTCATACTGGATGGAGCAAGGGAGGAATAACCTCTGCCAGATTTTTTTTTTTTTTGACGACATCTGTGTCCCATTGCAAAGATTTACCTTCACTTCCTGTCCCATAGCTAAACAGGAAGTAAAAGGAAATCCATGCAAATTAAGGGAATTCCTTTGGGACCCCCAGGTAACCAGAACTAGTGTCCCTATTGGAAGATTTCCCATCTCTTCTACTTTTCTGGGGACAACCCAAAATTTGGGATTTTCTTTTATTTTCACTTTCAATGATAATGATAAACAGCAAAAATAAAGAGGGTGAATCTCTTTAACGGGGGCACAGGCAGCAATAGAAAGTGATAAGTGTTCTAATCCATCTCCACTCTATCTAAAACTAAAGAAAACATTTTGCCTTTAGTTATACTTTAATTAGTCCATATATTTTAAAACACATGCACTAGGAAGATTGACTGCTTTATTCAGAATGAATGGCACCACATTGCACCAACACAGATAATTGTGCATTACTGAGCGTTAACCAACGCACTAATGTGAATTGGCTCTGAGTGTTGACAAAGAGGTTGCTCTATAAATTTGCACAGTGATACCTGTAACAATTGTGCGCAATAAAGACATGGAAGTTGTACTCAAAAGCCATCGTGTGAAAGTCTCATGAGCAGTGTTCCTACTGCCTCCCCCCCCCTTTGCAAACTATGGAATTTGTAGCTTAAACTTTTAACAAACTTCAAAAGAACCTCTTTTCTTAATTAAAACACAAAAAGATGCAGTGTCCAGACCTGACCAGAGCTGTAAACAGCTAATTAGTCTTGGCAGGATGTCTATTTCCACAAACCATGAAAAACACTTTCCACTGCCCGTAAAACCATAAAACTCAGTAAAGCAGTCACATGTGACCTTTAAGGCTCTAGGAATACAGAGCATGCCATAAAAAATGTCTATCCCACAACGTAACAATTCCACATACAATTAATAGAATTCAACAGGAACAGGGCACATTAATTTTAGGTACTCAGAACCTGACATAAGACCATGCCAATCCAAACCATAAAGCAGTCACATGTGACCTTTAAGGCTCTAGGAATACAGAGCATGCCATAAAACGTCTATCCCACAAACGTAACAATTCCACATACAATTAATAGAATTCAACAGGAACAGGGCACATTCATTTTAGGTACCGTATTTTTCGCCGTATAAGACGCACCTGACCATAAGACGCACCTAGGTTTTAGAGGCAGAAAACAGGAAAAAAAAATTCTGAACTAATGGACTGCAGACACAGTACAGGAGATGACCAGAGACTGCGGACAGCACAGGGATGACCAGACCACAGACAGACTGAGGACAGGACAGCACAGGGATGACCAGAGACTGCCAGAGACAGACAGCACAGGGATGACCAGAGACTGCGGACAGCACAGGGATGACCAGAGACTGCGGACAGGGATGAGAGACTGCGGACAGCACAGGGACACGACTGCAGACAGCACAGGGATGACCAGAGACTGCGGACAGGGATGACCAGAGACTGCGGACAGTACAGATGACTGCTGACCTTTGGGGAGGTGGGGAGCGGGTACCTGAATTTGACAGGTACCCGCTCTTACTTCCGCAGAGTTTTTGTTTGATCTTACCTGTTCCTCGATCCAGCCGCGCGCTGTCTTCCCGGCTTCTGTAATGGCGCTCGGCATGACAGCCGGGTGCCCAGTGCGCATGAGCGAGAAGCACTTGCGCTTTGTGATTGCTCCGGCGGCTTCTGGGATCTGTCATGTGTCCCAGGTACCGCCTTACCATTCACAAAGCGCACCGCTTCTCGCGCATGCGCACACTGGGCACCCGGCTGTCATGCCCAGTGCCCACACTACAGAAGCTGGGAAGACAACACGCCGCTGGATAGAGGAACAGGTAAGGTCCCGCTGCAGAGCTGAGCGGCCGGCCCGGTATTGACACGGCCGCGGTGGAAATACCAGACCGGCCGCTCCATATTCGCCTTATAAGACGCACTGACATTTCCCCCCCAGTTTTGGGGAAGAAAAAGTGCATCTTATACGGCGAAAAATACGGTATATATTTGAATGGGGAATATCATACTGAACAAATTAAGGTCATAAATGACTATGGTAGCACATAGGGAAGGGGAGAAAGCAGTCTCCTCCCTCCTGGGTGACAAAGGTACGCTGTGCTGTGTTTGGTATCCCTGGGATCTAAATATAATTCTGAATAATAATCTGCCAGTTGCTAGAATACCACCTGCATGTATTGGAAGTTGTTAATATTAGTATGAAACTGTAGTTGGAACTTGGTAATAAATTTGGTGACCTCCTAGCACCCATCCCCTAAACCGGATGATTGGTCAGTTGTTCTCAGGCAACACCTCTTTGATATATCATAGAAAAGGGACTGACCAGATCTGTAGGGGAGCTCTCATTTACCATCAACCAAGAAACACCCAAGAGAGCCACGGCACGTTATTTGCTTGGACAATTGGACTCTGCTAAAACCAAGGACTTTGCAAGTATTCTGCTTTCTTACCTCCTTTCCTTTTTCTCTGTTACTTTATTGTTCTCTTTATTTCTTTGTAACATCTTTTTCTGTAAATAATTTAATTGCACCATTTGACTTCTTCATTAATAAACTCTATTTTGAAAAGTGTTAAAATTATCTCTAAGACTTTTAATGCAAACTAAAGAATCCCTGTCTCTTGAAAAGTGCTACTGTATATAATAACCTCTTAATATACCTGTCTCTGGTGACAGTGTGTGTTACAGACATTTATTGTTCATATTTGTTCTTGCTAACATTGTGAAGGGTTGATAGTCCCAAAGCTATCTGGTGGCAGTTTGGAGTTTGAATGGTTAATTGCATAATTAACTTAACCTGGCCATCGCTCTGAGGCTGCTGGCACCTAGGTTGTGTCAGGGGCGGACTGACCATTTGCGGGCACTGCTGGAGTAGGGGGCCCCATGAGATGCCCCTGGTACCTTTTTCATAGGCTGAGTTTGGGCAAGGACACAGGGCCCCCATGATCCCCTAGCCCAGGGGCCCCATGATGAGTTGTCAGTGCCCCTGGTTGTGGTCCTGCGAGCTGGAAAATCTTTGTGCAGGGTGCAGCTGAGAGTGGCATTGTTACGCAAGTGACAGCGCGGTGTGAGATCGGCTGGTGCTTTGTCACAAGTTGGTGAGAAGGGCAGGGGTCGGGCACCGCTTTCGTCACAATAGTCACTGAATGAGAAGATGATTTTCAGCAACCTAATACACATACAAAATGGGTGAAAAGCCTTGGCGAAACATATTGCACTGTATAAAGTAGTTCAGAAAATCAGTGCTGGCATTGATGAAAAAAGGAAAGATCGCAATAATTATCAGCCAAACATTTTTACTGTTTTTGTGGGTTATGAATTTCAAATAATGCCATGGATTATAAAGTTGTGGGCACCAATGGTATAACAATAGCCATGTTAGCCCATGCTGCTGATATGGGGCCTGGGAGTAAAAGGGGACCTATTAGGGGGGTCCTTAAGTCAAATTCAACATTAAAAATTGGTGTATATGTGAAGATACCACAAACCCAGTACTTTATTATTAAGGATTGCAGAGGTTTCTGTTGACACCGACTCTGTATCCCCTGTGATGTCTCCAGTTAAAAGAGCTGACATCAGACACACAGGAGGAGATTTAAGCATTATTGTTGCTAGTAACAAATCCCCCTTTGCAGGCTGTGTAGTAAGGAGAAACCGGGTCAGCAGGGGCGTCCTAGGGTTGGTGTCACCCGGTGCGATAACACTTGGTGAGACCCCTCCGACGACTCCACAAATGGATCGATCGGATCTGCGGATGGAGCATAATGGTTCGGACTCCAATCCATTATGCTCCCCAATCTGCAGATCCGATCCATCCTGCGGGGATCGTCGGCTTTCTTTACAACTTACCTTTTCGTGGAGCGGTCTGGTGTCACCCCGTATAGGTTGCATGCCGACGATCCCCTCAGGATGGTTTGGATCTGTGGATTGAGCATAATGGATCGGAGTCCTATCCATTATGCTCCCCAATCCACAGATCCGATCCATCCTGTGGGGATTGTCGACTTGCTTTACAAGTTACCTTTTCGTGGAGCAGGTCCGGTGTCACCCCATGCGGTAGGTGTCACCTGGTGTGGCGCGCAACCCCCGCACCTGCTCGGGACGCCACTGCGGGTCAGCACTGTAATTAACTCTTTATGTCTAAAGCAAGCATTCCAGAGTGTCTCCTCAGGAAAAAACTGGCAAGATGTGCAGATGATGACAACCATCCCAATCTATAACTAGCCTTTACAGTAAGGAGCACATGGAAGGTGCTTTGCACATTACAAACAGAAAATTTCCAGCACACTTACCAGCTAGCCTGCAACAAAACCAATTTAGCCCTGTCTAACAGTTTGCACGGAAAGAGAAGCTTTTTTGCACACACTTGCAAATGTATGTGAAAGCCGCAGTGCCAAACCTCTTCTGAGGTGGTTGCCATTTATCTGCACAATTGAATTTAATGCCGGGACACATTGAATGCTTTCAGCTGCCATTGTGCGCTTGCTGGGTGTCTGATGTGTTCCTGTACCTTTAAGGAGTTGGCTCCCTCCAGGCAAACCTACCCTTCATTCTTTCATTGCTATATTTGTTCCAACTCAGAACCTCAAAATGATGAGTTAAGACCACAGTATACAGAGGAGCCTTGCAAGGCACTGTGGCTTTCACATATACAGTATTTGCAAATGTGTGTAGTGTGATTTAATACCAACAATTATTCCATAATATAGAATATTATAATGGTCATTAGTGTTGCTACTACAAATCTTGTTTTTTAGATTTTTTTTTTTACTTACTAGTAGGCCTTCTCTTTCAGCACTTGCTTGTTGTGGTGGTGGAAGGGTTACAAGGGCTTAAAATTTACACTGAGGCCCTGAGATCTGAGATACTGAAAAAGACTAGTGAGCTGCTGCATTCAGGATAGTTGGCTGAAAAATGAAAGTTAAAAGTTAAAGCAGAACTTAACTCCAAAAAAGAAGTTCCACTTTTATGCCTCCTCCTGCCCTCCTCACCTTTCAGACACTTTCCTTTTTTTAGGGGCTGTGGGGACTTTTTTTAACACTTCCCGCTTCAGCTTCCCACCCTCTCTGCATGCAACCTTTTGGAATACGTCACAGGTCCCAAAAGGCTGCAGGACCATTTCTAGGGCATAGCATGGCACAAGCATGTGTAGTAGGGGGCTGCTGCCTGCAAAGCTGCAGAGTCACACCCGGCTTCCCACAGTTAGCATGGAGGTGCCTGGGGCCCAAAGACTGGTGAAGAACCAGCCAGGGTTAATAAGCCAGGGACTTACTTAAAGTCAGCAGCTACAGTATTTGTAATTGATGACATTTATTTTTTTTGGTCTGGGACTGAAGGACCTCTTTAATTTTATGTACTGATACCCCTCTTACCTGACAACTTCTGTCCACAGAACTGGTCCCTAGTCCTACTACCTCCCTTCAATATAGACATGCTTTATTTTAAAGTGAAACTAAAGGCTTGTTTTTTTTTGTACATACAGTATATATTTAATAAAATACTTACATCTACTCAGTGGTTTTGCACAGAGCAGCTCTGATCCTCCTCTTCCTGGGTTCCCTGTCGGCACTTCTGGCTCTCCCCACCTGAGAAGTGCCACCACAGCAAGCTGTTTGCTATAGGGGCTCTGGTACAAGCTCGCTCCCCAGCTCTCTGCGTTCATGAGTGTAGCACTACACACCTCAGGGGATGCTGAGTTTTTTTGGTCCCGTAAGCTTTGCACGGTCAGGCAACATGCATTTTTCCCACATCTTCACATGCACAGAGTTAGTAATTCAGTCTTTGAGCTTGTTTTTAATTGTTTTTTATTAAGGACTGAACAACTTGGATGGGGTCTAGGGGTATATTGGATGCCCAAGGAACTGCAAACTTGAGGACAAATGTCTTAACAACGTGTACACTGTACAAAAGCTGTGCATCCAAAAATAGCACTGTCTCTGTTAAGGAGCACTGAAGTCCCCTTGGTGTACCTCCTCAGACCCCAATGAGTCCCCCTCTTGACCCAGCTCCACTGAGGGTATCCCTGGGCAAGATTCCAAGATCTAGCAGCACAGTGGGTAAATGGTTAGTACTTCCGCCTGGCAGTATTAGGGTCGTTGGGGCCAAATCCCAACCATGGCACCACCTGCCTGGAGTTTTCATGTTCTGCCTGTGCCTGCGTGGGTTTCCTCTGGGTATTCCAGTTTCCTGCCACACTCCAAAGACATGCTGGTAGGTTAATTGGCTCCTGTCTCTGCTTGTGCCCACCTATTTCCTCTGGATCCTTAAAGAGCATCTACACACACTGAAAAATGCTGCTGACCTTTATTTTCCCAATGCAACGCAGGTGTTCAGTGGTGTATGTGTTATGGTGCATTTTTTAGTGTGTGGAGACACAACATGAGCCCTTTAGAAATTAACTGATGTACCTCTAAAATGCATGCACACAAGCTGCCTACTGAGTAACACCACAAAAATGTGGCTAAATGGTTAGAACTTCTGCCTGGCAGTACTAGGGTCATTGGTTCAAATCCAAACCACGGCACCACCTGCCTGGAGTTTGCATGTTCTCCCTGTGCCTGTGTGGGTTTACTCTGTACTCCAGTTTCCTGCCACACTCCAAAGACATGCTGGTAGGTTAATTGGCTCCTGTCTAAATTGGCCTTAGTATGTGTATGTATGAATCTCAGGGATTTTAGATTGTACACTCCTTGAGGGTTAGAGACTGATGTGAGTGTACAATATATATATATATATATATGTAAAGCGCTGCGTAAATTGGTGGTGCTATATAAGTACTTGCAATAAATAAATAAACTACTAACTAGTTGGGTCTTGCACCTGACCACTCTCTCCCTTTATCTAGCCCAGGGGGTATAAAAGTACTCACACTGTCCTGTCAGTTTGATGAGTTAAAGCTGCTTTCAGGCCTTACCCTGGGCTGGCTGCTTCCCAGCTGACAGGTTGTCCTCCCTCGGAGATGGTGGAGTGGAAATACTTTTGTCCAGCAAACATGGCCTGTAGGTAGGCTCCCCTCCCTGGGGCCCCCTCCCAGGATTCACACTCCCACCTTCCTCTCCATCCATCAAACACACTACTGCTGCTGCACAAACTCTGCCACATTTAAGGGTTGTCCATGGTCACTTTGCCTGGCCTTCTGCCAGGGGATTAGCCAAGTTCCCCTAAACATGCAGACCTAGGCCTCCTCCACCCCTCTTCCAGAAAATTCTATAAGTTTCTGGAATGGTGGGAGGGCTCCAGAAGCCCTGACCTGTAATACCTCCCAGCCTGTCCTGAGGTGAACTCACTACCTCACTCCCAGGCTGACTCATCCCAGGCTGCTACCCAGCCTCTGTCTTACAGAAATAACCTAGCTACTAGAGGGCGCTACATCAGACACAGCAGAGCGGGACTCAGCCGAACCCCCCGCTCCCTCCTCCTCACAAGCTGTGATTGACAATGGCTCCCACTGCTGTGTCTCAGCCAATGAGGATGGAGAGGCCCAGGAAAGCTGAGTCTCCTATGCACATCGCTATACAGAGATCAGGCTCAGGTGAATGTTAGGGGAGCTGGGAGGCTGCTGCACACATGAAGGGTTTTTAGCTTCATGCATACAATACAAGAAGGTAAAAAACCTTAAGCCTTTAGAACAACTTTAAGATCAACAATAGCAGGGAGGCCACCAGGGTGCTGCATCAAAATTCTGCATTGGGGCACCATGATCTGCAGTTACACACCTGATAGATACCATTAAAGTCCCGTTTTTCTAAAACTGATTGAAGTAATATGACATTTAGGTAAATGTGTCATCAAAATATACAGAGAACTTTTGGAGAAAGTGGTGAGCAAAAGTAAAATGTAGTAACTTTTTATTTCCAGTGTAACCTTTGAAGAAATCAAATTAACTATTTTAAAAGAGAAGTATGGACTTTGTAAAAAAAAATATACACCCCTCGCATTTTGTAAATATTTTTTATATCTTTTTCATGTGACAACACTGAAGAAGTGACACTTTGCTACAATGTAAGTGTACAGCTTGTATAACAGTGTAAATTTGCCCTCCCCTCAAAATAACTCAGCACATAGCCATTAATGTCTAAACTGCTGGCAACAAAAGTGAGTACACCCCTAAGTGAAAATGTCCAAATTGGGCCCAAAGTGTCAATATTTTGTGTGGCCACCATTATTTCACAGCACTGCCTTAACCCTTTTGGATAAGGAGTTAAGCAGAGCTTCACAGGTTGCCACTGGAGTCCTCTTCCACTCCTCCATGACGACATCACCAAGCTGGTGGATGTTAGAGACCTTGCACTCCTCCACCTTCCATTTGAGGATGCCCCACAGATGCTCAATAGGGTGACGTCCTCCCACTCTACTTGCGCATGCACGCCCTCGGGATGGACACAGTGGATCACCGATCACTGTAAAGAGCAGATAACGTCGGCTCTGTCATGTGATCAGCTGTGTTACACTACGCTACGCTAACCTACTCAATGCTAGTCATCGTAATTTTAGTGCTAGATGCCTGTTTGTAATAAGCCTCAACCTAGAACCTGCAAAAAAAAGGAGAAGAAAAAAAAAGGCCGCACACCTAAAAAAAACTAACCTCAAATAAAATTTATTATGCACCATAAACAGTAATAGGCCATCGGAGACATGATAATCCTGCATGACAGAGGACTCTACCCCCCGAGATATCAAGAGGGAACCATCAGGGATGGACCAAGGATGGAGTCGGTCCACTGGGACTAACCTGACCCAACCCTCCAACACCCAATCCCTGACCCAAACCACCCCACCAATCCTAACCAACCCCCCCCCCCAAATACCCCACAAGGAACTCCTCCCCTAGATAGAGGACCCTCACATCCCACCATCCCACTCACAAAAGAGAGAGGAGGAGCTGAGGGAGATAGTACCAGCCCACTGACACCCCCAACCCCCCAAAACCCACTAGATGGAGAGTAAGCCTACTGCACACACCGGGGGTTCCTGGAAGTGCCAACCATATAGATATATTACACAGCTAAACAACAAACATCAATGCATAAACATATAGCATTAGAATATATAGCAATATGCAAAGGCCAGTGTGGACATGGCTGTTGGCCAAAGAGGATCACAAGGTATAAAGTCACTGTACAGGGCAAAAGCCTCAAAGTCCATGCAATACGTGGTATAAATAAACTCTTGTGTGACCAGAACCAGATGGATGGAGGCCGTAATGAAGGTAAGGCAATGGAAGGTATTGCATGAGAAAAATGGATGAAACTGGTGCAGCCTGCTGAAATCAATCAGCTGATAGCCAGAGAAGCAATGACAGCCATGGAGTGAGGATGGTCAGCTTGTAACTGGGAGTTCAGTACTATAGTACACAGTAGCCAGCCTATGTGATAGAGGATATTGTAGGAGTAAATAAGCAACATGAACTCGTATGACCAGTCCAGCCCGTGATCTGTACAACTGATATGATTAAAGTAGCATCACAAATCGCTATAACTCACAGTCTGATAGGACCCCTGGGTCCTGTGATGATAAAGGCTGAAATAACAATGGGAACCTCCAAGTCCAGCAAAAAATCTGCCTGCACTCCCGTGGTGGATGGTGGCCAGTCCTCAAGTTCAAGCCTAGCAAACGGCTCAAGAATAGATGTATGGCTGTGAAAGGTCTACATATGAACCACAGCATGTGGAGATGGGCATGTGGATGTGTCAGAGAGAGTGGGTAGGCACGTGTCAGCTTACGCATTTTGTCCCGCCCACTTCGGGGACTTCTTCAGAACTATAGCTGTCTGTATCTTTTTTTCTAGAAATATAGACATATAACTATTTTTTTTCTGGTTCTGGTCTGGTCTTAACCAAAAGATGACAAGCCTGCCCACCACGACAAGGGAGACTCTTTTAGGGCAGGGCCTACACTAAACTACACTACTCTAACCTACTCCATGCTAGTCATCGTATTTTTAGTGTTAGATGCCTGTATGTAATATGCCTCAACCTAGAACCTGCCATCTTCCTTTCCAGACTTGTTTTACCAAGATCTACAAAAGAACAATCCTTTTCATTCACAAAACAGAGAACAAATTTAAAATGGCTGTTGCTGGTATTATATGACGGGTGATGCAGTGGTCAGCAATGGTCACCTGTAATGGCACATTTCCCCTTCTTTGATCAATTCTGAGCTCTCTTCCACATACATACATCCACATTAGCCTGCAATAAGGCAGGTGAAGTGTACAAGATGGGAGACTCCCCAAGATGTGTCTATTACCTGATTAGACTTGGAAAGACACTGGGGGTATTGTCCCCAATCTCCCACACATATTCATATCTCTAGCATACTGAAATAGAATAAAACAAAGAGTCCACTTTTTCCTTCACGTTTTAATGTACACACCATTGTGTAATGAACCACACTTCACTCTCTGACCAAGCATCAATGTCTGTACAAAACACTAATTGAAAATAATTGACCTTCAGTCTGAAAGGTCTAAAGCAGTTTAACCGCTTGCCGACCCCCCGCAGTGTTTTTTTACTGCGGCAGGGCGGCACCTGTACGCACAGTGCCGTCTTTTAACGTCGCTGTGCAAAACAGGTAGGGGTAGCGCGCGAGGCACGTGCCCGCCCTACCCGTCCCCACCGATCGTGGCAGCGGGTGTCCATCACCGGCTCCCGACGGGGTCATTTCCTGCCGGGTGCCGGCGATTACAAGTAATCACTTACAGATAGCACGGCTGCAGTGTTTACATTGCAGCTCTGCTATCTGTCAGTTCCCAGCACCTCAACCTGAGAGAAGACTTTATCTCTCGGGATCAGCGTGTTCCTGTGAAGTACACACCCCCCCCCCCCCTAGTAAAAACACTCCCCTCACACATTTAACCCTTTCTTTACCTAATAAAAGTTAACCCCTTCCTCCCCAGTGCCATTAATACAGTGTCAGTGTTTTTTTTTTTTTTTTTGTCACTGGGGATGTCAGTGACCCTAGTCAGTTTCCCCCCCCCAGTGTCAAAATGTCCACCGCAGTCCCGCCATAAGTCGCTGATTACTGTCATAAATCGCTGATCACCACCATAAGTCGCTGATGGCCGCCATTATTAGTATAATAAAAAAAAAATCCCAGTATCTTTCCCGCCATTTGTAGACGCTATAAACTTTCACGTAAACCAATTCATTTTACACGTATTGGGATTTTTTTTAAGCAAAGACATGTCGCAGAATACATTTTGGCAGAAATTTATGACTAAATTTTTGGTTTTTACATTTTTTTTACTGGACATGTTTTATAGCAAAAAGTCCAAAAAATATTGTTGTTTTTTTTTGTCAAAATAGTCAGCCTTTTTTTTTTTTTTATAGCGCAAAAAATAAAAAACGTACAGGGGATAAAAATACCACCGAAAGAAAGCTCAATTTGTGGGAAAAAAAAAGATGTAAATTTCATTTATATACCGTATTGCATGACCGTGCAATTGTCCATTAAACTAGCACAGCGCTGTATAGCAAAAAATGGCGTTAATTGCAGTATCTATACCATAGTTTGTAGACGCTATAACTTTCACACAAAGCAATCAATATACACTTATTGGGATTTTTTTTACCAAAAACATGAAGCAGAATACATTTTGGCCTAAATTTATAACTAACTTTGAGTTTACTATATATTTTTTATAGCTGAAAGTAAAAAACATTGTTTTTCTTTCAAAATTTTTGGTCTATTTTTGTTTATAGCGTGAAAAATAAAAAGCGCACAGGTGATCAAATACCACCAAAAGAAAGCTCTATTTGTGTGGAAAAAAAAAAAGGGACGCAAATTTCGTTTGGGAGCATTGCATGACCGCGCAATTATCAGTTGAATTAGTGCAGCGCCGAGTAGCAAAAAGAGGCCTGCTGACCGGAAGGGGGGTAAATCCTCAGGAGGGCAAGTGGTTAATTATAGTGAAGTTTGTTCACAGAGAACTGCCTTTGTCGCCCTCCTCATCTCACCAGTCCCCAGTTTTACTGACATAGAAAAATGCTCACAATAGTGTATTACAATAAATAATTGGATGTTAAATTAAAAAAAAGTTTTTTTTAGAAATAAAATTCCAAAACATCTGAACAGAGCCCATGGCAGCAACAGGGGGAAATGACAACCCTCAGGGTACTGTGGTCACCCCCTGAAGGAGGACACCCCACCCATATTCCACCTATCAGGCCATGCACAACACCCCAGTTATCCCACCAGACCACACCCAACTGGGAGGAGGTGCAATCAATCCTGAACTTCGTGAACCCAACAGGAGGAAGCCGAGACTTCCTCAGAGCTATGCGCCACCAACATTCCTGTCCTGCCGCAGTTTCAGAGCTCCCCAAGAATTAGCCTCACTCCATTCCTCCAGATGAAGAGTGTCTACTCTCCGCTTAAAAAAACCCTGTGCTAATACACTATTACAAGCATTATTTCTATGTTGGTAACACTGAGGACTGATCAGAGGAGAAGAATGACCAAGGCAGTCCTATGACAGCAGACCTAACAGCATGAGGACCCAAAGAGAAAGCCGCCACCCTACCTGGACACCTGATCAACATCCGTGGGTCAGCAGAGAAATCTCCAGAGTCGTGTCGTGGCCAGAGAGTATACCCCTGTAAACATTAGATCAGAGAAATGTTGCCGGCATGAAATAGAAGGAATAAACGTGTAACATTAAAAATGCTGATAACATACAAAGCCACTTTAAAATAGTTTGTACAGATTACTGTCTGCATCTTTTTTTCTCTATATAGACATATAACTATTTTTTTCTGGTCTGTCTATATGAAATCTAGGAGTCTTTTAGTTGAATCCCATGGTCAAAAATGAAACTGCCCAGAGACAATACATTCTTTCTCCAGTTTTGACATTTGTAACCAAAAGATGACAAGCCTGCCCACCACGACAAGGTAGACTCTTTCAGGGCAGGACCTACACTAAACTACACTACGCTAACCTACTCTCATGCTAGTCATCGTATTCTTAGTGTTAGATGCCTGATTGTAATAAGCCTCATCCTAGAACCTTCCATCTTCCTCTCCAGACTTGTTTACTAAGATCTACATAAGAACAACCCTTTTCATTCACAAAACAGAGAACAGACTTGAAATGGTTGTTGCTGTTCTCTTATGGTGGGTGATGCAGTGGTCAGCAATGATCACCTGTAATGTCTCTATATATCTCCTTTTCTTTGATCAATGTTTCTTCTCTAAAATACAACGTGAAGGAGAAGAACTGAACAAAACACGGACACTTTGGGGTTGATTTACTAAAGTTAAATAGCATGTGCACTTTGCAAGTTCTATTGCTCCAGAGCTTAGTAAATGAAATAAAGCTGCAGCTGGTAAAGAATACCCAATCACATGCATGAACATGAAAAAGAACAACATTTGTTCTCGCACTTAATGGGGTGATGGATGTCAGCAGTGCTTCCCCGTATTTAGTAAGCTGTGGAGCAACTGCAATTGCAAAGTGGACAGTCTATTGATGTATAATAGAGTCACCCCTTGGTTTTATTTTGTTGTATTACATTTTATGATGCTACAGATTTCCTTATGAATTCACCGAGACACTTTCACTAATGTAAGTTTTCTACTATAGGCGTAATGACTACATAATGCACAATAATTATATAGATAGATGTCTTTCCACAAATATAAAGCAAGTGATATTGACTACATAACAAAGCCTAAATGGCATAATATATTGCATAGGATTACCAAGAAAAATTATAGCCATAAGCTAAGTTGAATCATTTTAATACTTAGGATTCTCACTAGTTTTGTCTTCAGTTTGTGTCGGTTTTGCTTCTCTTGGCTTTTCTCTTGTATTCGAGGAAAGGGCTATCTCTTACAACTGCACGTGACTACACGCTTCAGGTTCTTCCTCACTTGACTCAACCACGAAGGATTCTGGTGCTTTAGGAATTGGTAGCCCCTCTCCATGAGGAACTGGACGTATTGCCGATGGAATATTTGGATAGTGCACAGATAACTTTTTCTTCTTACTTAGCCCTTTTACAATTGGAGGCACCATACAAAAGTAACAATTACTAACATGATCTGTTGGCTCTCTCCAAATCAAATCATTGGCACAGCGAAAGGCATAGATGCCTTTTTTTTTGCATTTAACCATTGCTCCAGTGCCGTCCCACAAGAATTGCAGCATATATGTGGTGCCCAGCTCTTGTCCTGGTCTCCTATCTTGCAGCCAAAATACAAGTTGGAGGCTTTCTTAATCATTCCTGTTATCCTCCTTTTTTGTGAGATAAAAGTTATTTCACCGCAGATATAGCAGAAATTATCTGCTTTATTCACACAAGTTCGAGGCATTACTGAGTAGCCTATATAAGCATAAAACGAAATGTAAAGACGCTGTCGAACTACAATCAGCTACAGATACTGCAGCTTTTATGCAGTGAAGTGATGCAATTAAAGGCTAATATTGCATCATCTCAGTATACATGCAATTTTCTATTGGTCACCAGTATCAATTGCGCAATATGCAGCTGAAGTTGCATCATAATTTTGAATGGCTTACGTCATTAGATGGGTGAATATATCATGGAAACTAGAGCCAATCAACATTTTTTAGGGTCATTTTCGTTTTCAGCACCCCAAAATTATGTAAGATTAGCTAATTTTATGCCCAAAACTTTTTACCTGTTGAACAGTGTAATCTGAAGAATCGTGGCCAGAAAGTTCCCCCTTCACATATCGGATACTTAGTTCCAACATCTTCCAGACATCAGCCTTCTGATAAGAAAACAATGTTATAGGGGGACACAGATTTATACATTGATATTACGGGGGGCTGTGGTAATGTTGGTGACAGGCTGTATCATATAGTTATGTATGATATGTACCATTTCTGTAGATAATAAAAGATTAAAAAAAGTCAGAGGGGCCATGATGTCACCATTGTGTGTGAGTGACTGACAGCTGTTCACACTGTGCGCTAGAGACACAGAGAACCAGTATTCCCTCTTCACACTTCTGTCCCACCAGACATGACCCGGGATCCACTAGTCTGTATTAGACTGTCATTAGGATGAATAAACAGAACCAACACCCCTTATATCAGGTCTCCCCATCACTGCGCCCCATTATATCAGGTCTCCTCATCACTGTGCCCCCTTATATCAGGTCTCCCCATCACTGTGCCCCATTATATCAGGTCTCCCCATCACTGCTCCCCATTGTATCAGGTCTCCCCATCACTGTGCCCCATTATATCAGGTCTCCCCATCACTGTGCCCCATTATATCAGGTCTCCCCATCACTGTGCCCCATTATATCAGGTCTCCCCATCACTGTGCCCCATTATATCAGGTCTCCCCATCACTGTGCCCCATTATATCAGGTCTCCCCATCACTGTGCCCCCATTATATCAGGTCTCCCCATCACTGTGCCCCATTATATCAGGTCTCCCCCCCATTATCACTGTGCCCCATTATATATCAGGTCTCCCCATCACTGCGCCCCATTATATCAGGTCTCCCCATCACTGTGCCCCATTATATCAGGTCTCCCCATCGCTGCGCCCCATTATATCAGGTCTCCCCATCACTGCGCCCCATTATATCGGGTCTCCCATCGCTGCGCCCCATTATATCGGGTCTCCCCATCACTGCGCCCCATTATATCGGGTCTCCCCATCGCTGCGCCCCTTATATCGGGTCTCCCCATCGCTGCGCCCCATTATATCGGGTCCCCCATCGCTGCGCCCCATTATATCGGGTCTCCCCATCACTGCGCCCCATTATATCGGGTCTCCCCATCACTGCGCCCCTTATATCGGGTCTCTCCCATCACTGCGCCCCATATATCAGGTCCCCATCACTGCGCCCCTTATATCAGGTCTCCCCATCACTGCGCCCCATTATATCAGGTCTCCCCATCACTGTGCTCCCATTATATCAGGTCTCCCCATCACTGCGCCCCATTATATCAGGTCCCAGTCGGAGTGCCCCCTTAACATTGGACCTGTTCCCATCGAGTGCCCCCTTACATGGACTGTTCCCATCAGAGTGCCCCCTTACAAGGACTGTTCCCATCGGAGTGCCCCCTATACATGAACTGTTTTTCCCATCATCGGTGGAGTGGCCCCCTACCAAAGACGTGTTCCCAGTCGGAGTTCACCCCTTACATGGACTGTGCCCATCGGAGAGTGCACCCTTACATGCAGGGTGTTCCCATCGGAGTGCCCCTGTACATGGACTGGATCCTATCGAAGTGAGCCCCGTTACATGGGCTGATCCCATCGAGTGGCCCCCTACATGGACTGGTCCCATCGGAGTTCCCCCTTACATGGACTGTTCCCATCGAGTGCCCCCTACACATGGACTGTTCCCATCGGAGTGCCCCTTACATGGACTGTTCCCATCGGAGTGCCCCCTTACATGGCGACTGTTTTTCCCATCGTGAGGTGCCCCCCTTAACATGGACTGTTCCCATCGGAGTGCCCCCTTACAAGGACGGTTCCCATCGGAGTG
>CATNWA010002653.1:0-23073 GCA_951230385.1 Staurois parvus | reverse complement strand
TGTAAAAATTGTTAATTTTTTAAATGGCAAAATTGCCATGGAATAAAAAAAGAAAGGGGGCAGCGCTAAGACAAGCCCGGTTAAAAAATGATGTATAAAGTGCAAAAGAAATCACTAGATAAAACGGGGGCGAAACCCCCCCCTTTTTTGCTTTAACCCAAAGGGTTTTTATTGTAGGAATGAAATAAAAAAAAAAATCTCACGCCGAAGCATGAACAAAAAACATAAAAAAAATTAAAAGGGCCCACAAGGGGGCAAGGTGTTCTCACTGTAGTGGGGGTAAATTACTGACGCGTTTGGGGGGACGAATCCCTTTCCTCAGAGTGTTTTCCCAAAACCTTAAAGCGATGAATGATGAAAAGTGGAACAGAAAAGCCCCCGCTGTTGTCCCTCAGGGCTGATTTCCCCTTGAGGGGGGTCCCCCCTGGAATTTTTCCCTTTTTGGATGTCGCTGTCCTGGAACCCCTTGGTTTCCCCCTTTTGCTGTGCAAAACCCTGAGGGGGTGGGGAGTTTTTTAACAATATAAAGAAATGTATTTCATCATAACCATCAAAGGGATAATATACCAGAAAGAAAAAAAAAATATTAAAAAATTTAAACCCTTTGGGGGGTTTTTCCCCCCAACCGGGTTTGATAAAACATTTTAAAAGGGATAAATTGCCCCAAAAAAAACCTTGTGAGGACCCTTTTTCTAGATCAAATCCACGTGTATGGGTGACTGACCCAAGGGTGCGAGATGGATGACTGAAAAAAGAAAAATGCGCACTCCCCAGAACTGCTTAAAAAAAACCTTTTGAGAAATTACCCTTTGTCCTCGGGTATACTCGGGGTCTCTCCCTTCCCGGATTTGGTCGGGTTTCCCAAAACCCCCCCTTTGGGACCTTGGGCAGGTGTCAAAAAGGTCTGGTCACGTCTGTGAAAGGGTTCCGGGGTTTCCCCTTAGTTTTTTATCCCACGTTGGGGTAAATCACTAAAAGGGGCTCTGAAAATTTGACGGCATTTCACAAGGAGACCCCAATGAAGGACACTCCCATATTTTGGGGATACTTTTTAAAAAGGGGTAAAAAAAAATTTCCACAGAAAGAAGTAAAAATGAAAAAGAAAAAAAAACACACAAATTCCAAATAGTAAAAGGGAGGGCCACCAGCTTTTGGCGTGACATCGGGAAATGGGGTGGCCCTCTGACGCGTTTAAATGTGAACCACTTAGTCAAAAGGGGCCCTACAAAATTTTAAAATTTTTTAACGCATTTTGGCTCCTCGGGGGGAAAAATTTTTGCTTTGACGCTGCTCTTTGTCTCTTCTTTTGGGCCTATTTTAGTCCATTTCCTCCTCAAACAAGAATATATGGGGAAATTAAAAAGCCCTTTTTTAAAATTTTCTTATTAATGGTGATTCCTTAAATTCCCCAAAATTTCCCCCTTTCTCTCTCTCTGAAATTTTTACCTAAAAAAAAAGTTTAAAAAACTGTACAATACAAAGTTACTCACATAAAAGAAAAATGGGTAAAATTTTATGAAAAACCTTTTAAATTTTTCTGTCTTCTCAAAAAAAAAATCTGTAATTGTAATTTCCCGATGACAATTGTTGCCTTTTTGGAGGAGCAGCAGTTTGGCCCTTTGCTTTCTTTAAAAAAGCGGGCCCTATAAAAAAGATGAAACAGAAAAATCTGTCCATATTTTCTATCTTTAGCCCTCAATCACAAAAAACAAAAGTTTTGCAAATTCTTTTTTTTCCCAGAAAAAACGTCTTAATTTTCCCCTCGGAAATTGCATCTGAAAGTTTCCCCTTTTTCGGTCTCAAAAAAAAGAAAAAAAGTTTTTATTGCCATTTGTTTGTTGCATGCTTCCCCCTATGAGATTGAATTGTAGCAAACGGAATACGTTTGGGTACACCCAAATCTATAGGTTTTTTTCTTTTTTAAAATGTCTCAAAAAAAAATTTAAAACATGGTTTTTTCCCTTTTAAATTTAAATTTTTAAAATTTTCCCTGTCTTCTACTTCAGAAAAAATTTTACTTTTTATTGCTAAAATGAAACCTGCCCTGCTCTTTCTTCTAAAATTTGCACCCAGAAAAACGAAAATTAAAAAGCTATTTTTCCCCGATATTTTACTTTTTTTTTTTTTTAACTGTGTTTAGTCCAAAAAATTTGGGACATTTTTAAGTTTTTAAGCTGCAAACTCTCTCCCCTGGACATTGATCATAGAAAAAAAGGAAATTTGCATCCCAGCCCAAAAAATTTCTGACCCCTTTATCTTCTCTAACTTTGTGGGCCAAAAAAATGCTTGCATAATGTACAGTGATGCTAAATAGAATATTTCTTGTTGCTGTCAAAAAGGGCATGCCAGCAGGCAAAATGACTCCTCAAGATGACTCACGTGTGCGCAGGATGCATGGCTGACCATACAGGTATAGGAAAAGGGGCACATAGCACAATCACATGCCCCGATACATGCAACAACTGTCCACTAAAGATAGGCAACCAGGTGGGCTATGTTAAACTGGGTCGATGCTTAGGTTCAGTGGAGCCTTGTAATAAAGCAATTTCCTGTGATATCTGCTGACGCTGTTATATTGCATCTGAATATTAGTTACCCCAACTTGACTTTTTCTGACCGCCCCTTGAAACTCCTCCCATTAACTGACCTCCAGCTTGCCTTTTTGATCACATGCTTCGTGCCTGTTTCCTGCCTGGCCTTGTACTGATTATCCATCTGTAAACATGACAAAGGCTTCAGTCTAAGTGCTTGTACCCTGATTCCCGAGAATAGCAGTCCTCCAATCTGGCGTAGTAAGACTCGTGCCTGCTCTGCCATAACACAGCCTAGCAATTTTCCTTGGAGCACCTTACCTGCTGCCAACAATTAGCTTGATTACTTGTCTTGCTGACTAGTCTAAAGCTCGCTCCACACTCCTGTTTGGTTGTCCAAAGCCAGTACCTGCTTTGTTCCAGCCCTGCTGTTTGTCCTGCTGCTGGTCCAGCCAGTTAACCCCTACTGTGACACTGAGGTCGACCTACCTCTACTCTCTACTCCCTGCACCATTGCTAGCAGCAGGCTGCAAGAAACCATTAGGTAACTGGAGACACTCTGGTGTTCTTTGTGCCACTCTACCTATTAGCCCTAAACCATAAGATGTAAAAGAGGCCTGTTCTCATCACATCAGGTTCAAACACACCAGGTACATGATAGCTACTGGTCAGTGAAAAAACTAAACTCTAAATTGTTATATTTTTGATAACAATGACTCATCTTTCCATCTTCACATTGCTTTCCAGTGCCAATTAGGGCCTGCTTACATACTCTCAAGCCATTGTAGCTATAAGTCCTGGAACATGGCACTGGAATGTTATTTCTGCATAAACAATTGACTAACCACAGTAGATGAGTTAGGTTGTTTAGGTATTCTGTGGCACAAACTTTATTAAACACAATACAGTGTGCTTGATAAGAAAGATCACAAGCTATCCTATAAATCCACATTTTGCTAATTCGACCTTAAAGCGGAGTTTCCAGCTGAAAAAAAAAAGTCAGCAGCTACAAGAACTGTAGATGATAATTTTTAAAATACAGAATACTAATACCTGCTTCCTCGATCAGCAGGTGTCCTCACCATCACTGGTTTTCACCGTCTGTCTGCTCTTCCCTGTCGGCACTGGCAATCTTTAAGTGTGGGGCAACCGGCTGTGACAGGCTTTGCGGCTTCTCAGTCGGGTGCGCCCTACTAGGAGGGCCATGCAACATTGCGCGAGATAGCGCTGGTGCTCATTTTAGAATGGCCCCTGTAGTCTTCTGGGACCTGTCACAATGTCCCAGAAGACTACGGGGAGGGAGAACAACTTCTGCTTACGAATGCCTAGGGCGATCAGCAGAGGAAGTTGGAGCGGGTACCTGTCAATATTCGGGTTACATGCTCCCCACAAGGTGCCAATCCTTAATTGGGTAGCGGGGGACCAAAGCATTAAATCGGAAATTCCCCCCTTTTGTGGGAAGAGCCTTAGATATGCAAAAAGAAACTTGGGTTTTTGGAACCTATCATCAATTCGATCTAAAACTTCACGTTCAAAACACATGTTTTGACTAAACATACACTTTTAAAATACATGTACGTCATAGCAATTCAGTAATTCGTTTAAAAAAAAAGGTCCAGAAGGCTGTCATTCCACGAAACTTACACATATAAGGCATAATATTTAAGAATCAAGACAGATATTGGCCACTTGCTAGAGTGAGAGTATGATTAATCGAATGTACAAAAAAACACAAATCAGTAGCATAGTTCAGAAAACGAGTGCAGTATGTTCCAGGGGTCTCCAAACTTTCTGAACAAATGCTGGAGGAATAGAACCCCATTGTTTTGTGACAATAGGAGAAAAAGTGGCCCCCATCAATTGGGTCGTCAGTTAGGAAGAATAGTGCCCTTGTTGTTTTGTGTCATTAGGCGGAATAGTTCCCCGTTGTTGGTGTTGGGTGAGAGGGAACAGTGTCCCATGGTGGCAGTGGGGAGAAATATATTGCCCTATGGTTGGTGTCAGATTTGGAGGAATTAGTGTCCTGTTGGTTTTATGGCCATCAGCAGGAACTATGCCCACTGAATGTGTCCAGTGGGAGGCATAGTGTCTTGGTAATTCAGGAGGAGGAAAGGGCTGGAATAAAGGCAAGCAAGGGTCACATCTGATCCCAGGGCCACAAGTTTGGAGACCACTATTCTAGACAAATGCACAGTGATCGGCAGCCAAAATATAATGCAACAAGAGACCCAGGGCAATCAAGTAGACAAGACATACCCACTGGCTTTACTATCTGGTACTCCTTAGGGTTTAGTGTTTAAACAAGTCCCAAACTTGCAAGGACTATTCTCAGTATCTATAAAACACAAGCTTGGCACAGTTTTGTAAAAATCATTGCAGTGTTTACATTTGAAATGAAGAAAAAATATGTTGAGGGGGAGGAAAAAGGAAATTTGCTCTGTATAATTTTTTTTTTGCTCTATAACAATTAAACAAGAGTTTAACTTTCATACATAAGTATACCGTTATTCAACTTAAGTATAACAGGCACTGATGCTTGCCTTCTGAGTGTAAAATTGTTCAGCTAGATTCTTTTATATCTGTCCAGATAATTTAAAGGTTTAGAATAACAAATTAGATCACATAGTAGTTTATTGATCCCCCACAAAGGCTATTTTGTTTATCCATGTAGTAGGTATAAATATGCACATTAATGCATAAATTTTGGTCTTCTTTCTAGTGGATAATTTTTGCCACTCAAGTGTCACAACCAATACAATTACCCCATTAGAGCTCTGGAGTATGTAGCCCTTTTGGCTGCATGCATCATTTTTAATATTCTGTCTTTTGGAAATAAATAATTAGATGCACACCATATGAAATGAAAAAAATGTGCATTTTGTGTTGCATGCCTGCAAAGCATTGCAAACTGCCATCAGAGAATACGCATATGACATGCAGAATCTCCTGCAATGCTATCCATTTAGGCCGTAGGCTCCATGCTGAAATAATCAGACCTTTGGTAGGGCAGGGCCTGCAGGGAAATATTAAATTCACTACAAGTTCACATAGACAATCACCACACATTGCCTCATCAATAAGAACTATGTAGTACCTCTGACATGGTACCAGATGGGACCTTGTATTTTCATTTATTCACAGATCTCTGTAAATGGATGATGTGGGCAGTGGCAGTCAGAGCCATGTACAACTGTGCAAAATTGAAAAAAATAATATAAGAGACTTTTTGGGGTAAAGAATCCCCATATTCATTAAAAGGGGGCAGTTTGGGGGGGGGTAGGAGTTGCAGACTGTGGACTATATTTCATGTTACATCCTAATATAGATGTAACATGAATAATGGTCATGAAGGTTGGATTTCTTCCTTTAATTTAGGAGAAAATATGTTTTCTTGTTTCTGTGAAAGTCTGCTCTTATTATGACATTCAGTAGAACTTCAACACAATATATAACCTCTCTATGCCAAATAGGGAACGTCAGTGAGAAAAGAGGAAAAGAGCAGTGAATAAACTTGTGTTTCCACTTATGAAAGCCATTTGTCACACCACATCAACTGGTAGGATCCCCCCCCCCATATATCAGTGGCAGAGAGAATATATTATGGCATACATATAATACTGTATTTGTCTATAATGTCATAGAAACCTCCCAAAAACCGAGCTCCTAGTTTTCCTTCCCAGCCCGCGCACACCCCCCCCCCCCACTGACTTCTCCATCACGTCCAACAATGCCACCATCAAGCCCAACCCCGCAAGCCAGAGTACTTAGTGTCATACTAGACCCCATTCTCTCCTTCCAGCCCCAAGTCCAATCACTAACAAACTCATGCAGACTCCACCCCTCCGCAACATCTCCAAAAATACGCCCATTCCTAACCCCAAAACTACTAAGCAGCTCATCCACACCCTCATCATATCACGACTCGATTACTGCAACTCCCTCCTCACTGGCCTGCCTCACCTCAGTTATCCCCGCTTCAGGTCGATCTTGAATACGTGCAGCCAGAGTCATCCACCTTACCAACCGCCTCTGTTTCCGCCACCCCCCCTGCCAATCCCTCCACTGGCTTCCGCTTACCCAACGGATCAAATTCATAACTGCTAACACTGACGTACAAAGCTGGCCATAACTCTGCCCAAACTACATCACTGAACCTTAATATCCAAATACCACCCAAAACGCACTCTCCACTCCTCACAAGATCTCTTTTCTCTAGTTCCCTGGCCTCCTCATCCCCATGCCCGCCTCCAGGACTTCTCCAGGGCATCACCCATCCTCTGGAACTCCCTACCCCAATCCATCAGACTATCACCTACTTTCCTCTCCTTTAGGCGCACCCTGAAAACCCACCTCTACAGGGAAGCCTACCCTGCCCTCTGCTAATTGCAGATCTTCTTCTCCACTCTTCCTGACCACTCCATCCCCCCACAGCTTATCCCTCCCGTACCACTATCCCCCTCCCTCCTAGATTGTAAGCTCCAAGGAGCATGGCCCTCCCTCGAAACCCCTCGTGTATTGCACTTGTGTTATTGTTATTGTACTGTCTCATGTACTGTCACCCATTATAATGTACAGCGCTGAGCAAAACTGTTGGCGCTATATAAACACTGTATAATAATAATAAATAAATAATAAAAGTAGATAATTGTGGTGATTAAATGGGAGTAATAGTAAACAATTAAAAGATAATATCTATATAGTCCACCACACAGTAGCTGTGTTTTATCTTTAAAGAACAACTTTCTTTCAATTGTTTTAACTTTTTATTTAATCTTGAATGAAACCAAGTTCATATGCTGCAGCACTTGGTCCAGTTTGGATCAGTGGCCTATTATGGATTAAAATCCTCTTTTTTCTGGTTGTAGCTCAACCCCATTCATCAAAGCTGGAAATTTAATATATATATTATATATATATTTAATATAACATTTTTGAGGGGGCTACAGCACCAAACTATAGATTGTACATCAAGTTCTGTTAATGGATTAAAGAGATCCTGTTATTTGAATTTCTCCTCCTCCGGGACAGTACAATGGCGTTTACAGAACATGCTGCATTGTATGTTGTGTATGTCATTGTGTGGAGAGAACAGAAGGGGACGGGTGGTGTTGCAACTTTTTTTGTAGCAGCCACTGCTGTTAACCTTCACGGTGCCAGAAGAATAGCTGCTTAGGACAGTAGCTGGTGGCTGTGACGGAGACACAGCAAGATGCTTTTTAAGCAGAAGCAGCCTCCTGCAGGTAATGGGATTACACAACATTAGACATAACTAATGTGTTTTGAATTCTGCATCCTACCCAAAAAAAACTTCAGCTTCAAGTCCAAATTATGGTGTTCCTGTGGGGGGAGGTGCAGCCAGCACTGAGCCCCACTACCTCTAAGATGACTTGGCAGTGCATGATATGTTCATATATCATAATAGTAAACAGGGTCACTCAACTCCGTGGCTCTGTGTGTTTGTACAGTGGCTGCGTGTACACATACATAGCCCCAGCAGGTGAATCACACAACTCTACAGTGCTGAGTGCTTTTTTTACTATTATGAATGAATAGGTGGTGCTGTATCATATCTAGAACTCAAAGGACGTGATAAATTGTAGCTTGCTAGTCCTAGTAGTGGTCTGCACTGATGCACATAACTGGTGCTGTTATATATTTGATGCTGCTATGGTAAGTGCATACAGAGATTACATTGGAGTAGAGTTATGCTGATACAAATTACAATTGTGTACTGATATATATTCATATATTGTCATGTTTGTTAGATAGATCCTCCCATTCCCACGATCTCCTGAAGAAGTGAACTATGGGTCTGAGAAAAGGAAGTGTAACCGTTTTATCCATGGTCACCATATCAAGTTAGTTGTGTGTATTGAGGTATATTATTTTTGTAACCATAAGTTATGACAATGACTTGGATAACATTAGATACATGAATAAGTGGGATAGTCTAGGGGGGGAGGGAGGCGAGGGGGAGGGGGGGGGGGGGGAGGGAGGGGCGGAGTTATGTATGAGTGGGTCTATAATGCGGTAAGCGACATCAATAACAAAATTATCCTAATATTAACTTTGTGTAAATAGAAACTTTTGGTATAATCTTAAGAGATAGACTATTAGATGTCATATATAAAGATATATATATATATATAAATTATATATATTTATATATATATATGTTACCTAAAAAAAAGTCCCATGGTGTTTACTAATTCTGTGTAATACATAAGGGATTTTGGGTACTTATTGGATATAATTCCCCTGGCACATTACACTCCAATATAATAGTTTTTATTCATTTTTTAAAAAAGTGGCCCTAATTGGGCAACAATCTCATATCTGTGTTAGAGGTATCTAAACCCAAAATTTTATATGAGATATATTGTACGCTTACTGGTCTATAGATCTGGTGGCTGCGTTAGAGTTTATTTTTTTTTCAGATTTGTTTTCCGTTATTATCACCTGACATTCCTGAAGATTGACACTCTTGCTGCCACTAGGGTGACTGCGCATTTACTCACACTTCTCATACTGTATCCAAGAAGGGAGCCATGGTTATAACTCTGGTAGGACATTGTGGAGATTGGCGAGATTAGAAATAAGATAGCATTGTTTTTGCTTCCAGTAGATCTAATAGCAACGTAACCATGGACTATTTAATTTCTGGCATGATCAACAGGTAATTTTATTACTTACGGAAATGTTCTTAGCCTGCTAAGCTGCAGTATTTAGCACGTGTTTGTTCCTGGGTATAATTAACCTTTTTAAACCCCAAAATCTTCCAGCTTGCTGCCATCTAAATGCAATAGCCATTAGGATAGGTTGGAAGAGTCAGTAACATGCTCATTCATCCCATGGGGTAGAGGTTCAGCCCGATTTATTTTCTAGTTAATTTTCCCACTAAATTCTACTGAATTATATGTATGGGGGAATGTGTGTGTTATTCACTCGCCCCGTATTTGTATCCAACCCTCGGTGATTATATGTACCAGCTCTCTGGGTAACAAGTCTGATGCACTTGAGATCCTTTCCATAAAGTTTTTTGGCAATTTTATAAAGAGGTAGGTTACCAGGTCTTTTCCTCATCCCTCTTACCATTTACACAGACTTGGGATATGATAACACACGTGCACCATACATGGGCCAAGTTTAGAGAGGGGAGCAAATTAACCTGCAAGCATGTCTTTGGAGTGTGGGAGGAAACCAGAGTACCCAGAGGAAACCTACGTAAGCACAGGGGAATTTTGCCAAATTCCATGAAGATGTGGAGACTGTGATTTTAAAAATTGATGTATACAAAACAATTTCATTATCATATTTGAGACATGATGCTCCATAGAGTTGTTACAAAAATAAAAAAGAATAATTGAGCAACAATTAATTTACTTTTATCAGATAATGGGTTATGACACAGGACACTTTTTGCTTCACTATGTTTTTGTTCCATGTAGAATATAAATTGACACAAGACCGTTTTACCAACCATTTAAAATCTAACCTATTGAGAGTTACCTGCTGAGTAGTTAACAATTTAGAAAATGACTGGCACAGCATACTGCTGTCTGCAAAGGTTGAAGGAGGACGTCACTACACTGTTGCCATGGTGATTGGTATCATAGATTCTTTTGTGCTTCAAATCTGTCATCTTGTGTGCTGTGTCTGAGCTGAATTTTCGAAACAGAGCTTGAATATGACACAGGGACAAATTTATACTTTTTATTCACGAATGTGATGTTATGTATAATCCTCATAATTTGTTGCAGTTCACCTGGGAGAATATCAGTTTTGCTATGTATAAATTGGAGCAAAAACCCAACTGAGGAGCTCTTACTTATACCATTTCACAACCACTAACTATATATTATATATAGACATTAATATAAAAAATATAAAAACATAAAAATTGCCAAAAGTAATATGGACAGCCCTCCAAATCATTTGATTCAGGTGTTCCAATCAATCTACCTTGGCCACACAGCTGTATAAAATCAAGCCACCTAAGCATTGGCCGACTGCTTCTACAAACATTTGTGAAAGAATGGTCACTCTCAGGAGCTCAGTGAATTCAAGCATGGTACTGTGATAGGTTGATATTATAAGAGAAAGTGGAAGGAAACTGGGAACAATAGCTCTACTCCAGCCATGAAGTAGGAGGCCATGTAAAAAGACAGAGCAGGGTCAACGCATGCTGAAGTGCACAGTGCGCAGAGTCGCCAACTATCTGCAGAGCTAATACCTAAAGACCTTCAAACTTCGCATGTGGTCTTGAGATTAGAGCACAACAACAGGCATAGAGAGCTTTCATGGAAATTTGGTTTCCAATGGCTGAGCAGCTTGCAATCCAAGCCTTACATCGCCAAGTGCAATGCAAAGCGTCCAGATGCAGTGTTGTAAAGCACACACCGCCACTGGACTCTAGAACAGTGGAGACGTGTTCTTCTGGAGTGATGAGTCACACTTCTCTGTCTTGACAATCTGAAGGATGTGTCTGGATTTGGCAGTTGCCAGGAGAATGATACTTTCCTGACTACATTGTGCCAAGTGCAAAGTTTGGTGGAGGGGGGATTAATGGTAGTGGGGTTGTTTTTCAGGAGATGGGCTTGGCTCCTTAAAATTCCACTGAAGTGATTATTAAAGGCCTCAAGCATACCAAGACATTTTTGGACAATTTCACATGCTCCCAACTTTTTGGGGGAAGACCCCGTTTCTTTTCAACATACTGTGGCACAAAGCAAGTTTCATTAAAGACATGGATGAGCGGGGTTTGGGATGGAGGAACTTAAACCTGGCCCTGCACTGAGTCCTGACCTTAACCCAATTGAATACCTTTTGGGATGAATTAGAGTGGAGACTGTGAGCCAGGACTTCTCATTCCAACATCAGTGGCTGACCTCACAAAATGGCTTCTGGAAGAATGAGCAAACATTCCGCCATAGACACGCTCCTATACCTTGTGGACAGCCTTCCCAGAAGAATTGTAGCTGTTATAGCTGCAAAGGTGGGCCAACCCACTATTGAACCCTACGGACTAAGAACTGGGTATGCCATTAACATTCATGTGCTAGTGAAGGCAGGCGTCAATAATACTTTTGTCCAATATACATATGTATATATATATATATATATATATATATAATATATATATTTTGTGACAGGGATGAACGGCGAGGTGATAGAGGGACGCTATGTGTCACCTCGCATATGCTCATACCTGACCGTTTACAGGTGGAGTCCACCTCCCCCCCCCCACCGTTTTCGAGGCAAACCCCCAGTTAAGCAGGTGGTCCGGACCAGAGTTTGGGCTCCACTGATTGACCACCAACAGTGGTATAAAAAGGGCAGGGCTGGAGCAAGGAGTTGCTCGTGGCCCTGGGAATCAGAGAGGTGTTCTGAGAGAGCTGTGTGTATGGACTAGGGGGGCAAGGAAAGGTTTTGCTGTTTACTTTGTTTTGGTGACAGGGAGAAGCCCTTCACCTTTGAGAGAGGAATCATTCTTTTGTTTAGTTAGTGCCTGGATGGGCAAGGGTTTATTTTCATGTTCTGTTTATTTTCTGCAAACCTTTTAAATAAAGCTGACAACCAGTCAGATTTTGATGAAAGCCTGCTGTGCGGTCTACCGTTTGTCCCAGGGAAGGAAATCCCCCACCTGAGCTAACCCTACATATGGTGGATTTGGCGGGGCAACCTTCCTGAGCAAGTGGGAAGATGGAGAAAATAATAAGAGCCGTTGCAGCAGGCCAAAGTCAGCACAACGGGAGACAAATCGCCCAGTTTGCGGAGGCCCAAGAAGCAGACCGAATAGCTCCTTAAAGCAGGTGGCCCAACACCTCTTAGAATTAAGAAGGAATCTGCAGATCCGCTGCCGATTGTGGAGCAGAAAATGGCAACGGGCCAGCTATGTGTTTTGCAGAAGATGACACCTGCGGATGACTGTGGAGGCCCTTAACTCTCAACTTTTGAAAGGTTTTGCCTGTTCGGGGAAGGAAGGAAAAAGGAGCAATGGGCAGGACTGCTTGCAACCATTTTTGACGGGTGAATCCCACAAAAAGCCTATTATGACCTGGAACCAGGGGATGCCCAGGACTATGAAAAACTGAAGGCTGAGGTCCTTGCACACCTGGGTGTCACCAATTGGCAGTCCGGGCTCAGCGGGTGCATCAGTGGCATTACAGGGCTTGACAAACCACCCAGATCTCAGATGTTTGATTTGATACATCTCTCCAAAAAGTGGCTCCCAGCCGGAGGTATTGTCAGGCCTCAGATTGTGGAGCGTGAGTCCATGGACCAAATATTTTACATGCGCTCGTGACCCTGCCACTTTGAGGAAGTGGGTTCGGCCGTGGAGATCCTAAATCTGCAAACGAGCTGGTGGACCTGGTGGAGAGATATGCAGCCGCTGAGGTTACTTTTTTCCATTCACCCTGGACGTACCCCACTGTCACTAGGGGTGGAAAAACTATCCGGAAGAATCCGGGGGGTAAGACTGTTCCATTGGGCCAAAGGCTCAGGAAAAAATAAGACTATTTGTGTCAGATAATGAGGGGACTGTAGGCTTAGGACCTAGAGAACTGGCCAAAATAGGTCAGGAAGGTCCCCAAAGCCATTTAGAGGTCTAAGCACTGAACATATAATATTTATCGTTGCCATGCGTTAGGTCATATTGCTGCAAGCTGTCCTTTATTAAATGATGAACCTATGCAATGTGAAAATGCTTAGTTTTAGGAAAACGCATGTCTCTTTTTGCACAGGTTGGTATGTACTGCAGCATGTCAGAACGCATGGAAAAGCAAATGTGTGTGATTGCCATTGATGAAAAGCCAGTTAACTGCTCTGCTAGACTCGGGGTAGTGTTGCGACCTTAGTTAAAGGTGATTTATGGTAAACCCTGCCAGCTTAACACCCCTAGGCACGATTGGGGTTATTTGTATTCATGGAGATTACACGTAATTACCAGGACTGCTCTGGTGGAGATTGTGGTACTACTCCCCTGGGGCCCTGTGACCCATTCTGTGGGGTGTGGTGCCCTCTCTGCTTCATGAAGCCATAGTGGTGGGAGAGGATTTTCCCCATTTCTGGAAGTTATGGGATAAGGAGGGGAGTCCAGGAGGACCGAGCTCCCCCTGCTGGGGAACACTGAAAACTCCTGAACTCACTCCTGACCCTTTGAGACGGCAAGGTGGAAGGGGAAACTGTTGGTGTGGGGTCGAGGAATGGCGTAGATCATCTTTTCCCTTTCTCTGTAATGGCTGGGGAGCAGGAGGAGTTGGATCCAACCCCATACATTGGGGATATAGAACAAGAGATGATCGCTGGCTCTAGTGAGAGTTGGACAGAAATGTGGTGCCTGACCTAGAGGTCAGAAAAGAGGATTTTTGTACGGAACAACTGAAAGATTCCACAACTTATAGAGCCCGTGAAAACATTAAAATGATTGACGGGGAACCAGTGGAAAATGATGTTTAGCGGTGTCTTTTCCCTACATGGCTCTTAACAATAACTTGCTGTATCAAGTTGGTAAAGCAGGGGGAGGAGGTGGTAGAACAGTTAGTGGTCCCCAAACCCTTGTCGCCCGAATGGTACTGGATTTAGCCCATGGGGCAAATAAGTAATGGGTGGGACACCTGGGTGTAGAGAAAACAAAGGAGAGAATAACCCAGAGATTCTTTTGGCCAGGCTTACATGGAGACGTCAAAGCGGGCATTGTGGGAGACATGTCCGGAAGTGTCAAATATTCTGCGCCCTCACCCAACCCCATTTTCGCAGTCCGCTAGTACCTCTACCCATAATTGAAGTACCATTTTGAAAGAGTGGCATGGACCTAGTGGGTCCAGTAAGTAAAGTCTGCCCAGGGCCATCAGCACATACTGGTTATACTTGACTATGCCACCCGGTATCCTGAAGCCATCCCCTTGCGTAATACCTCCGCTAAAAATATCGCCAAAGAGCTTGTCCGGGTGTTTAGGTCGTGTAGGTATCCCAAAGGAGATATTAACTGATCAGGGCACTCCATTTATGTCTAGAGTTATGAAAGAGTTATGCAAATTGTTCAAAATCTCCCATCTCCGAACCTCGTCTACCACCCCCAAACCGATGGGCTTGTGGAAAGGTTTTAACAAGACCCTTAAGAAATATGTTAAAAAAGGTGGTGGACAGAAGATGGGAGAAATTGGGATTTTTTGCTACCATATCTCATGTTTGCTATACGAGAATACCTCAGGCATCTACAGGATATTCACACCTTTTGAATTACTGTATGGTAGACATCCCAGGGGATTGCTAGATGTTCGCAAAAGAAACCTGGGAGGGAGAGACCACGCCCTATAGAAGTGTCATCGAGCATATCTCACAGATGCAGGAATAGAATCGCAGCTGTCATTGCCACTTGTTCAGGAACACATGGAGCAAGCCCAGGAGGTCCAGAGAAGGGTTTAAAACCGGGGATGCCAGGATCCGTACCTTCAAACCCTGGGGATAGAGTGCTGGTGCTAAGTCCCCACCGTGGGAAAGTAAATTCCTCGCAAAGTGGCAAGGTCCCTTTGAAATTAGGGAGAAAGTGGGGGAAGTAAATTATAAAGTTTACCAGCCAGGAAAAAGGAAACCCGAACAGATCTATCATGTGAATCTCTTAAAACCTTGGAAAGACATGGGAAAGTTTTGTTGGCAGTACCAAGACCCCAAAAGGACGTGGTTCCCGTGGCCCCTCAGTACCTATAACGGAAAAAAACCTTGTCAGTAGCCAACAAAATGAAAGTTAAGGAGTTTTGTGAGGAAAAATGGAGATTTCTTCTCCCACCTACCTGGACTGACGACTGTCATAACAGCATGACATAGTTACCCCATGCCCGGGGTCCCGCGTTAATGTCAAGCCCTATAGAATACCCGAGGCCAGGCGGGAAGCGTTGGCAAAGGAAATGAAGGACATGTTAGAGTTGGGAGTGATTGAGGAAATCTCACAGTGAGTGGTCGAGTCCCATAGTGTTGGTCCCAAAACCAGATGGAACAATTCGTTTCTGTAATGATTTCAGGAAACTGAACAGTGTGTCCAAGTTTGATGCGTACCCGATGCCTCGGGTGGATGAGCTCATTGACAGGTTGGGAACGGCTCGGTACATAACCACCTTAGATCTGACCAAAGGCTATTGGCAGATTCCTTTAACGGAAGCTGCAAAAGAAAAGACAGCATTCTCCACCCCCGAGGGGTCCTTTCAGTATAAGCGGATGCCGTTTGGTTTGCATGGGGCTCCTGCATCATTCCAAAGGATGATGGACAAGACGTTGAGACCACATCGCCAATATGCAGCTGCCTACTTGGACGATGTTGTCATCCACAGTCCCCCGACTGGGAATCTCATTTGTCCCTCTTGCAAGCGGTCGTAGATTCGCTGCGGGAAGCAGGTCTTACCGCCAACCCCAGAAAGTGTGCCATTGGCTTAGAGGAGGCCAAATATCTTGGCTACATCATTGGTCGAGGGTCTCATCTTAGGCCTCAGATCAATAAAATTGAGCAATTCAAAAGTGGCCCCAACCTGTAAATAAAAAAACAAGTCCGGGCATTTCTAGGAATCACGGTTGGTACTACAGGCGGTTTATCCCCAATTTTGCCACCATTGCAGCCCCACTGACAGATCTGACAAAAGGTAGGGGGTCAGTCATGATTAAGTGGAATCCTGAGGCGGAGAACGCATTTCAAAGGCTGAAACAAGCTCTCTGTGCTCAATAACTGTGCTTGTGACTCCAGATTTCACAACAGAGTTTGTGGTACAGACTGATGCCTCTGATGTGGGACTAGGTGCTGTCCTGTCCCAAATCAGAGATGGGGAGGAGCACCCTGTGGTCTTCCTAAGTAGAAAGCTCAACAAACATGAGAGAGAAACTATGCCATTGTGGAGAAGGAATGTTTTGGCCATCAAAATGGGCCTTGGAGGCCCTGAAATATTACCTGTTAGGAAGACCGTTCAAGTTGGTTACTGATCATGCCCCGCTCAAATGGATGTGTGATAATAAGGAGTGAAAAACAGTTCGAGTGAACAAGGTGGTTTCTCGCCGCTACAAGTGTTCAAATTCACAGTGGAACACAGAGCGGGGAATTGCTGCAAAGTAATTGTAGATGCCCTCTCCTGGGTCCATTGTCTGGTTGGGACAGTTGCTCAGCCGCAGGGGCTTGAGCAGAGGGGGGGGATATGTGACAGGATGAACGGCGAGGTGATAGAGGGACGCTATGTGTCACCTCGCATATGCTCATACCTGACCGTTTAGGTGGAGTCCCACTCCGGGTTTTCGAGGCAACAGTTAAGCAGGTGGGTCCGGACCAGAGTTTGGGCTCCACTGATGACCACCAACAGGTGGTATAAAAAGGGCAGGGCTGGAGCAAGGAGTTGCTCGTGGGCCTGGGACTCAGAGAGGTGTTCTGAGAGAGCTGTGTGTATGGACTATACCTGCAAGAAAAGGTTTGCTGTTACTTTGTTTTGGTGACAGGGAGAAGCCCTTCACCTTTGAGAGAGGAAATCAACTTCTTTTGTTTAGTTAGTGCCTGATGGCAAGGGTTTATTTTCATGTTCTGTTTATTTTCTGCAAACCTTTTAAATAAAGCTGACAACCAGTCAGATTTTGATGAAAGCCTGCTGTGCGGTCTACCTTTGTCCCAGGGAAGGAGATCCCCCCCACCTGCGTTAACCCCACAATATATATAAAAAAAATATATATGGATGCACAGGTGGCAACCTAGCACGGTACCGTTAGGACGCTTGAATTCACAGAGCTCCTGAGAGTGACCCATTCTTCTCAAATGTTTGTAGAAGCAGCCTGCATGCCTAGTTGCTCTGATTTAATAAACTTGTGGCCATGGAGGTGATTTGAACACCTGAATCCAATGATTTGGATGGGTGTCTCAAATACTTTTGGCAACATAGTGTATATATCATAAATAAAGCTTCCTTGGCCATTCTTGGTGATATAGATGATTGTCTCCCAGAGTGTTAGTGACCCCCTACAATACAACAATAACACTTTCTCCCTACTTTGTATCTTCACTTTTGCTAATATACACTGTGTGTGAACAGTTGTATACTGTAAGTATTGTTTGCTTCCTAATTATAAATGGGTCTTTTGGCTTTTAACACAGAGCATGCTCTATTCCCTTCCATTTTTTTTTTATTATTGGGTATATTTATACTCTAAGCAGGAAATCTATGTATAATAAATTGATTCATAGATTCATATCAACCTGTTGTAAAACTGGGAGTCCTGTGTTTTCATTGTTTTTTTTCCAACCAAAGTAAAAAACCAGCTCATTACAGAAGGTTCATTAGCTTGTATCCCCATAGCAAGTGAGTCCCTAGCTTTGCTGATAAAGCTGATATCAGCAACTGTTCTTTCAGAGTCTTGCAGGTGGTTTAAGATGGTGGGGACTAAAATATTTAGCATCTGAGTATGTTAAATGTTGTACACACCCAGTGGTGTATTTTGTTTTTGTGCTGTCCTAGGCAATACAAAAATATGGCACCCCCCCAAAAAAAAATAAGAGGGGGGAGAGAGAGAGAAAAATAAAGCATCCGGCCATCCTCGGAGCAACAGACAGACACGTTCTTCCAGCACTCACCTGCACCTCTCCAGAATGAAAGTAGCCAGCCATCCCTAGTGTCACTGTTGTGCGGCAATGAGAGTCAGCCTCTAGCTAAACCCTCCAGAGGTTTGCAGCCTCTTTCAGATCCCATAGCAGAGCTCAGGCAGTGCCTCATCTGGTCCCCATCTTCTGTCACCTGCCACGTGAGTCCCTTCTTCCAGGGGGCAGTGCCGCCCACTGAAAAATGCCGCCCAAGGCAAATGCCTTGTTTGCATTGCGATAAATATGCCCCTGAATGTACCTCCGCAGCTCTGGAGAAGGTATTGATATACTGAGAAAGGGGTGGGGGTAATGTTTCTGTTCAAGTGAACTGACAAAAGAGATCTATTAGACCTATACCTCTTAAATGCTCTGTACAGTATTTATATAGAAACACATATTTTAAAAAGAATGTTCATTCCAAATCATGCATCCCCCACTCTCCTCAATATAAAATAAGTAAAGAGTAAATCTAAAATTACCTTTAATTTTTGTCCTGCTCTGGTGTTCCCATATTAATAAAACATTGTCTAGGGTTACATTTGGGGGAGGCCACAAAATGAACAAGGATCCAACAGGGCTTAAACTTGTCAATATGTTGGAAAAACTCAAAAAGACCCAGCCTGTAAACATAGAGGCTTTATACTTACCTCTCCAGCGGACTATGCATTTAATCTTTCCACTCTTGAATAGTTTTTGGTGCCAATGCTTACTAACACTTCAGCATGTGTCGGACAGCATTTCCCTGCTGGGTTCCTCCCTGCTGGCTACTATGTCACCACTGTGTCCTGCAGTGACATAGGGACTGGTGGGAAGACACTGTATAGCAGTACTGGATAGCAATGACTCCTTGTCCCTCATAAAGAGCACAAAGATTAAACACACCGCTTGCAGAAAAGGTAAGTGTATAGCTTTCTTTTCATACAGGGTGGTGCTTGTTTTTTTAACATAGCAAAAAATATCTTTAAATATTAACTCCACTTTTGTTGAGAAAAAAAAAACACTTCCCTCTGGATGATCTATTGTACATTACAGGAATTCTAACAAACTTTGTTGCAGATTCCTACTTTTCCTTATTCTGAAGAAACAGCTGCTTGTTTGTGTCCAAGTGCAAAGTGAATGTGAATGGGAGTATTTTTTATTTATCAATTACCTCCTGCACTTACAGGGTTCAAATGACAGGGTCTGAGTCCCTTTAGACATGATTAACCCTTTGGGAGTATCTCAGCAAAACTAAAATGACATTTCTTTGGGGCATTCCGTATACCATCTGTGTACAGAATGCCTCCAGGTTGCAATATTGCATATTATATTTTACAGAAAATGACAATGTTGCAGATTGAAAAGGAAAACTCATGTTTATTAATGTTATATTCTATTGTGGCTTGTGTGACAATAGTATATGCGATATTATATGCAATAATGCGCCCTCCCAGCATCTGGGCCTTGACGCCGAGCGGCCGCACATTTGCGTGCAATTAAGAAAAACATACGTGCTGAAAGCGTGCACCCTGCGTGCTCCCAGCACACATGACCAGTACATCACGGGAAGGTCCCCATCTCCTCTTGCGATTGGGACCTTTCCCGATCATGTGACCGCCGTGACAGTGAATCACAGCGGTCACATGACCCTAAAACCCTGCCCCGCCTCCCGGCTTCTGAAACCCTTTAAGGGGTGGGAGGCGCTGGTGCCAAGGGGTTAATGCAACAGATGAAAAACACATCTTCATTTCAAATCTTTTTCAACACTGTTTTCAAGCTACTGAGAATGTCCATAGCAACCTTTACCTCATTAACCCCTACTTCTGGTTTAGAATGAGTTTCTATGGTAAAAGCTTCTTTATCTGTCCATTGTTTGATTTGATCCAATGCTTACGTGATAAACTTGCTACTTTTTATCTAATACACCTCATACATGCCCTGCCATTTAGCCTACTTTCTGGATATGCTCACAATCTTCTGGAATAAAATCCTAATTTTACTAGATTGTAAATCTGACAGAGATTCCTGTGCTTGCTGCATGTGATTTATGACTATATTGATCTCTATGACTGCAATAATTGTGTGTGTTTATAACATAATTATGTAAGGAGTACTTTCTTTTTCTTTAGCAATGTCTGAAAGACCATACCCAGGTCAACGTAATACCAATTTAAAGGAAGCAAAGCATAGAGGTCTGTGAGATTTCTCTATTGGCAAACATAAGATATGGCATGGTTAATGCTGGTGTAAAATGATCTAGTTCTTGGGCAGGCAGCTTCTACACCCTAGAAGATCTCCATAGTCTCCTTGGCTTATAGTGTAATGTAGTGAGAATTGAAATTGAAGTGCCACACAACTGCTAAAAGGTCCAGATGCAAATTTATTCCATTTAAAGTCAGGGGTACAATTCAAAACAGTCCAAGTGCTCCTTTATCAGGGTAGAAAAACATAGGAAGATTTCCATATAAATTATTATTATTATTTTATTTGTTTTTTCTCCTCGTCTCTCTTTTTTTTGAAACAATATAGTTAAGCCCTTATGGTTTAATTGTTGTATATTCATTTTGACACTCCCTTTACAATTGATTGTTTGGTTTTAATTATGACCTAGTGGAGGAGATATTGTATTGATATCAGATTGATATGGAAACCTTTCTATGCTCTTTTCTAGCCCTGATGATGGGGATGTTTTGGACCCCCGAAATGTGTTGGATATTCTTTGTATTGTATCCCTAAACTTTTTTTTTTAATTTTTTTACTTTGAAGAAATAGTATGACCCAAAAATATTCCAACAAATATACAACTGAATGGAATGCAATAAAAAAAAACATTTTACATCAAAAGATACATAAACAAGTTGCCATACAAGCAATGTGTTGAGCTCTGATGTAATTAGTATAGCAAGTATAGTATAGCAGGTAAATCGAGTCAGCAGGATCCATGTAGACATCCCTAAAACATACAATCTCCTCCTTTATTTTCATGTGTACTAATAGAGGGGGAAAGAACAAAAAACCCCAGTGAGGAAAGTATAATGTGGAGAGTGAGTAGACATAAAGAGGGATTAGAAAGGAAGAAGGGGAAGGGGTGAGGAGGGGAAGGGATAAGCAGAGGAAGGGGATGAGAGCAGTGACAGACAGATCAATTGGGAAAGGAGAGGGGAGGCCAGAGAAAAAAAATCTGTCTATCCTCCTGGCCCTATTGCCTGTAGCAATCCGCTGTCTCGCCAGAGAACATGCGTGTATTGCGATTGCTCACTCCTCATCTCATGGTTGGGAGGCCAACCCAGTCTAGTCTTTGTAAAAGAAGTAGGGGGGGGGGTCCAGATTTTCAAATATTTTTCTTATTGCTTGAACATCATGGTTACATTTTCCATCTCTTGAATCTCATTGATTCAGGCAAGCCTGTGTGGTTTGTCAGGGGGTAGAGAACTTTTCCATAATGCTGGGATGCAGGCTTTCACTGCGTTAAGGAGGTAATTTCAATAGAAAGTTTTTCTAGCATTTGTTTGAAAGGGGTGTGTCATGTAGGAGATACTCTCGTTTCTACCATCTGTTCCACCATGGTCCAGAGATCTTGCTGCTTAGAGCACTCCCAAAATATGTGAAGTACAGACCCCACAGAATTCTTGCACCACCAGCAAGTATTCAGCACCTGAGGGAACATACACTGTAGCACTTCTTGTGTCCTGTACAATCTAGTAAGCAGTAATTACCTTACCTTTGTTATGTTGCGTAAATATGTGGAGAGTCAGGGGAAGTTTTCAGAGCAGGTTTTATTTTCAAATACTACCAGCATTGTAAAATGCAAGTTTGATTAGATTTGGAAAGGTCTTAAATATTCATAGTGTTCTTGTTTATGTTGAAGAGAATTTCAATGTGGGTATCGTGTCCACCTTTATTCAAGGATGTTAAAGATTGCAGTTTTTGCCATAAACAAGACAAGGAGTATCTATTTAATTTTTTATTAAAATCTATGTATACAGCTCTTCTAGGTCTAGACACATTTTTTGTAACACTTAAGACCAAACATGCTCATAAAACCAACCAATCAAATTGCTTGACACTTTGGTCAATGGGAAAAGGTGTATATTAGGGAAGGTTTTTTGGTTGAGTGGGGTCAGGAGAAAGTGTGACAGGAGAAAGTAGTTTCTCTGAAGGTGTCTGATGATTGCATGAATATTCTAAGTACCCTGTCATCTGCCTTGTCTGTACCTCTGTTTTATGAATTGTTGCTGAGCTGATTAAATGCATCTCTCTGGAAAAGAACTGTTGGACTAGTTGCTGCAGGAAAATACATTTATAAATACACTGGTCATCTGTTCTAGTGTTATGGATTTTCACTGAGCCCATTAAATCTCTCTGGAAAAGAAATGCTATATATTTACTATGATAGAAGACAACATTGTGGTGCATGGGAAGTTATCAGTGAGGCATATAAGTGAGAAAGTGAATGCTATGGGGGTTCGCCAGAGTTGTGTACTCGGTGTGTAAAGAATGCAAGTATGCCCCCAGTTGCGCCTTCCTTAATAGTCTAAGATTAGTGAGAAGGTCTGCTCTATCTCATGAGTCGCCAGCAAGTGGTGATTCCTGGAAAAATGCAATAAACGAAAATGTCCTTTTCTTTAAGAGAGATGTGAAATGTGGGTCCTGAAGCCCAGGTGGAAATCTGGTCATCCCTATAAAGGACGTCATAGGGCTTGGGTGAAGGTAGATATTGGGAGGATTTAAAACAATCTTGGCCACCTGGAGTGTTGCTCCCACTAATGGGTGTTGTCTAATTGGTGTAGGGTAACGAAGATGAAGGGTGCCAGGGGCAAGTCGATGGTTGCCTGCTCCAATTGAACCCACAACTTTGCATTGTGTGTTACACACCAATTGACCAACCCTTTAGAGTTGTTGCTGCTTCATGATATTCTTTATGGGATCTGGGGAATCCTGCTTTTTCCTTTTAGCCTCGGG
>CATNWA010002652.1:0-20955 GCA_951230385.1 Staurois parvus | reverse complement strand
ATTTTTGCAAAAAAGCCCTTTGTCGGGGGGGGGTTAAAACAAATTCTGGGTGGTTTGGGGAAGTTTTCGGGGTCTTAGAAGGACGGGGGGCGGCCCGGGGAGCCTGGACAAAGGCTGGGGGAATGTCAGGTCCCGTCTCCGTCTTCAGCCTTGGGGGTGGTTTCCCTTTTTTCGTCCTTTCACCCCCCCCAATTTTTGTAACATCGATTTTTTTGGAGTTTAGGGTAAATGATGATCATGATGGGACAATGTAGGGGATCAAGTAGGGATAAAGGGGTTTTGGGGGGATCAATGTTTAACGTTTCTTACCTGAGGGGGTGTTAGGGGGACGGTCAGGATTTTGTTATTTTTTGCTGAATAATTTTTGTTTTAATATATATATTTTTATTCTGATAATTAAATATGATTTTTATTATATGTTTTTTGTTGCAAAAGATTTTAATAAACAAAAAATTTCTAACATTCTAGATGTGATTTTTAACCCCTTGTCCTCCAGAGGATTTTCCCCCTCTTAATGACCACGCCTCTTTTGCTACTCGGGCGCTGACACTAGTTCAACTGAGATAATTGCGCGGCCCTCATGCAATTGCTGGGGCACCCAAACAAAATTTTTTGAGTCCCTTTTTTTCACACAATAGAGCTTTTCTTTTGGGTATTTGATCACCTTTGTTGTTTTTATTTTTTCATAAGACTATAAACAGAAATACCAAAATTTTAGGTAAAACAATATTTTTTACTTTCTTTCAGCTATAAAAAAAAATATAGTAAACTCAAAGTTAGAGTCATTAATATTAGGACAAAATGTTATTCTGCTCCATGTTTTTTGGTAAAAAAATCCAAAATAAGTGTATATTTGAGATTGCTTTGTGTGAAAGTTATAGCGTCTACAAACTATGGAGAGATAATGGAATTTACACCAGCTTTTACTCTCTGACTGCCCATCACATTTCTTGAGGTTGCTAAAATAACCAGAATAGTACAAACACCCCCAAATGACCCCTTTTCGAAAGTAGACACACCTAAGCTATCTGCTGACTCATATTGATCCATGAGGATTTTTTTTTTTCCCACAAGTTTTCTGGAAAATGACAAAAACCATTTTTTTTTGTTTTTACACAATGTTGTAATTTAAATGATATATTTCTCGCACAAGCCATGGTATAAGTGGAATTTACACCCCAAAAGTACATTCTGCCATTCTACTGAGTATGGGATACCATATGTGTGAGACTTTTTGGGATGCCTAGCCACATACAGGAGCCCTGAAATCCAATGACTGCTTGAAAGCCTGAAGGTGCGTAACTTCCTCATTACACTTCCTCACTACCTCTCACAGTTTTGAAGGCCCTGACATGCCAGATAGCACCATCCCCCCCAAATGACCCCTTTCTGGAAAGTAGACACCCCAAGAAATTTAAAAAGAGGCATGGTGGAGTATTTTGCAGATCTTGTTTTTTCTTACAGGTTTTAAAATATAAAAAAAATAGAATAGAAAAAATATGTTTTTGTTTTTTTTTCTTCATTTTCCAAAAACTTGTAGCAACAAATTAGATCTGCAAAATACTTACAGTGCATCTTATCAAAATTTCCTTGGGGTGTCTACTTTCCAAAAAGGGGTCATTTGGGGGGGGTTAGGTGATATCCTGGCATTCCAGGGCCTCCGAAACTGTGATAGGTAGTCAGGAAGTGTAATGAGGAGATAAAGCCCTTTAAAAGCCTGAAGGTGCTTATTGGTTTTGGGGTCCTGTACTTGGCTTAGACTGCCAAAATGTCTCACATGTGGTACCCCATACTCGGGAGAAGTAGCAGAATGTATTGTGGGGAGTAATTCCACATATACCCATGGCATGTGTGAGCAATAAATCATTTAAGTGACAATTTTATCCAAAAAGAGGTCATTTTGGGGGGGGGGGGGGGTGAATTTTATGCCCAGCATTAGAAGTTTATGCCACAAATCATTTCACTCTTCTAACCACCTGAAGATCAAGCCTTTTCTGACACTTTTTGGTCACATAAAAAAAATCTATATTTTTTCTAGAAATTCATTTAAACCCCCAAACATAATATATTTGTTTAAAGCAAAACACCCTAGTGAATAAAATGGTGGGTACTACAAATGTTTTATGTCACATAATATTTGCACAATGTTTGTTCAAAAATGCAAATAAAAAAATACACTTTTTTTACTTTTAATGCACACTAAAACACAATATATGGGCCATATTATTTGGTAAAATATAAAAGATATGGTAATGCCGAGTAAATAGATACCAAACATGACATGCTTTAAACCTGCGCATTACCCGTTCAATGGCGACAAAACTGCAAACATTTTTAATATCCTCAGGCAACGCTTTAAAAGCCTTTAAAAGCTACCATTTTATAGATTTACAGAGGAGTCTAATGTTAGAATTACTGCCCTTCATCTGACGTTTACGGCGATACCTCACATGCATGGTGCAACCGCTGTTTACATACCGGCACAGGGTCAAGGCTTGTGCACACAGGTGTGCACGCATGGGAGGGGCAATTTTTTTTTAATTTTAAGTATTTTGATATTTTTTTAATTATTTTTACATTTGTACCTTTCATTTTTTTTTTTTATCACTTTTAATGCTATAACAGGGAATGTAAATATCCCCGATAACTTCAATGGGCATTGTCATATATTATTTTTTGAGAAAATCTGGGGTCTATCAGATTCTGGATATCTCCTCAATGCCCTTACATTATCTAATCAAACCAACATCGGTGATCAGATGCTTTCCCAATTTACAAATGGTGCTGTTTTATCCTGCGAAACTGAAGTGATGATAATGCTTGTAGCTTCCGAATTCTTAGACTATAGAGATGATTGGCACCATTCTGGTCTCCAATCAGCTCTATGGTCAGCTGGCAGAAACACCGTCTGCATTCTCAGGTTCCCCTGATGGCACGGGACTGCCCGAGAAGGCCGTGGAAGGCAGCGGGGGAGGGGGGGACATCATCTCCCACTGCTTGTAAAAGCAATCTTGTAGCTAATTAGCCACTAGGATTGCTTTTACATGAAATCCGATCACCGGCTGAAAAAAACGACACCCAGGATGATGCCTGCAGATGTAGGCATCATCCTGGTATATAACCATTCAAATCCAGTGATGTACCAGTTACGTCTCTGGTCCTTGTTGGGTATATATATGTTCTTTTTTTTTTGTATGCAGCCTGTGGGCTGAATGAAAAATGAAAAGAAATCTCTGCCAGAAAAAGTGTGTGGTATGCCCACCATTAGAATATACCGCCCTGCATCCACCCACTTCTAATGGTGGGCACACATTAGGTCACACCACCGGTGCCACATGCGCCAGTTCCAAGATTGTACAAATGTCTAAATAGTGGCACGCTTGAATAAAAATTGTCCACACGTATAAGTGGTACCCCATATGGAAAAATGATGACACCAAGTCCCAAACTATCTTGTCACTGCTCCCCATGTAGTCTGGGCATCCAGGGGGGGACTCCACGTGACTATCTTTTCCCTCATAAATCCGAAACTTATAAGTATAGCCTGTTGTCCTCTTACAGGTCTTCTACATCATGACCCCATATCTGGCACGCTTGCTGGGGAGAAATTGTTTGAATGCAAGGCGGCCAGAAAAATTAATGAGGGACTCATCAACGCAGATGTTTTGCTGGGGAGTATAGACATCTGCAAATTTTAGGTTAAGGTGATTTGCGAGGGGCTGAATTTTGTGGAGCCGGTCAAATTCAGGGTCACCCCGAGGATGACAGAGTGTATTGTTGTTGAAATGCATAAAACACATTATACTCTAATATCTATATGCCTGGCCATGGCAGCAGAGAACACGGCATATGATGAATCGGGTCTGCGGGACCAATACAACCACAATTCATTTTTTTTTTAGTAATGCCCATGTTGAGGGTTAGGCCCAAAAAAATGTGCTAACAGAGATCAGGCCTGATTCTGCGAACACTGCGGTTTTGTGTGCAATGTATCAAGTGACAGTGACCTACTGGCACTGCACTTGCTGGGGGAGAAGGGGGGGTAAGCGTAGGGGCTAAACGCAGGTGCTGGCAGGTGCCGGGGCTGATCCCGCTAACGCTGCATGTTCGGGGACACTATACTAATGTGAACGCTAGTATAGTGCTGATCTGATCAAAGATATTGACCCGTTCAGACACTATACTAGCAGTGGAGGTTTCTTGTGCATGAGCGTCTTCCTGGCAATCAAGGGGTTAAATGTGATAACTGGAGTACTGACGGGCAATCTGATGCCATCTGGGAGGGGTGTGAAAACCATGGAAGCGCGAATCATGTATATATATGTGATTTTGCGCACCTGTGACGCCCTGTAGAAGTATTTCTGCTATAGGGCAGTCAGGAAGCGGTTACAGAAGAGGTTTGTGTTACGTCGCTGTGTTACTTTAACTGACAATTGCGCGGTCATGCAACACTGCACCCAAATTAAATTTACATCCTTTTTTCCAATGAATTGAGCTTTCTTTTGGTGGTATTTGATCGCCTGTACGTTTTTTATTTTTTGCGCTATAAAAAAAAAGGACCGACAATGTTGAGAAAAACAATATTTTTGACTTTTTGCTATAAAACATGTCCAGCAAAAAAAATTAAAAAATCAAATTTTGTCATAAATTTTGGCCAAAATGTTTTCTGTGACGTCTTTTCTAAAAAAAAATCCCAATACGTGTAAATTAATTGGTTTATGTGAAAGTCATAGCGTCTACAAATGGCAGGAAAGATACTGGGATTTTTTTTTTTATACTAATAATGGCGGCGATCGGCGACTTATGACAGTGATCAGCGACTTATGGCGGGACTGCGGCGGACATTTTGACACTGGGGGGGAACTGACTTGGGGTCACTGACATCCCCAGTGACACCAATACAGGGATCAGTGCAAAAAAAAAAAAATACTGTCACTGTACTAATGGCACTGGGGAGGAAGGGGTTAACTTTTTTAGGCAATGAAAGGGTTAACTGTGTGAGGGGAGTGTTTTACTGGGGGGTGTACTTCCCAGGAACACCCTGATCCCGATAAACTCCTCTCTCAGGATCAGTGTGCTGGGAACTGACAGATGTGCTCTGTGTGTCACTGTTTGCTGGCAATCGCCAGGACCTGGCAGGTAATGACCGGCTGGGACCCGGTGATTGACACCTGCATCCACGATCAGCGGCACGGGTAGGGCAGTCGCGTGCATCGGGCGTGTCCCTTAACTGTTTTGCAATATCACGTTTTTAAAACGTGATTGTGCCCAGCAGTGCCACCTTGTGGACGTTTTTCTACAGTGGCTGGACGGCAACCAGTTAAGCTGTTGTTGACTCTCAGTGAACGGATCTCTTTGACTTCTGAGGCATAAGGCAACTCAGACTATTGTTGGAACATGGAGGAGCAGATTGTTCAGAAATTGTATTTTCATTTTCTAATTCCAAAGTTTTTCTTTGTAAATCTAATTTATATTGTACACAAATCTCTTTTCAAATGACCAAATCGCTTACAATAGAAACAAATGGTATTTCCAGTCTGCTCTGAAACGCTCATTCTGCCTGTGACGTGTTCATCACCATAATTGGGTGTGGCCATGAACGTTGTCTCTCTCTGGTCTCCATTTTGAATAGCTACATGTGACGGACAGCAGAAATATTCTTTTATTCTTGTGTTGTCTGGGAAATGGGATGGAGCCTCCTGCCTCTGAAGAAGTGCTTGCACATGAAACGCGTCAGTAGGGGCCAAGATACCATGTCGTTAATCTGCCAGAGCCACGTGGAGGCCCGGCTGCCATCTTGCTTTCTGGACGCAACATTAAGGATTCCAGAGAAGGGAGATCCTGTACCCAGGCAACCTGCACCCACCTATCCCTCTGGTAGGCTGGATCCTTTCCTTACCATCCTGTGTGCTGCCACCACCACTACCCACCTAGAGGGAGGATCATTTCCGTGTGTTCCTGACCAGACCAACCACCTAGAGGGAGGACATCTTCCTTTATCCCAGACCAGACCCTAAAGGAGGCTTCTGTGGATTTTACTTAATGCACATTTACATTGTGCACCTGGTGAGTGCACCATCTCTCTACATTACTGGGAACATCATCACGGATTATAAGGAGAGCACTATATAGATTATCCATTAGTCTTTAGTGACAATACAGAACATTTATTCTGTTTTCAATATTTTATTATTCTTTACATTGCCAGATTGCTCAGCTTCCCAACCCGCCCGGCACCCAGCTCAGAGATGGTTTATAGCTCCCTGCTGTGCCTTGCCAGCCTGTGACAGTTCCACCACACACACACGGACCAAATGTCACTGTGACTCTCAGAGAGGGGGGGAGAATGAGGGGAGATATGTGTGTACAAGATGGATGATCCTTTGCCTAGATGGAGGTTGGAGCCCAAATGGTTGAACCGCGTCCATCTCTGTGGGCACGATTGCTACACCAACAGCTGAAGTTAGAGTCAATGGCCTCCTTTCAGACGCCTTCTCGATAAGCAATGGGACCAGACAGGGATGTCCATTATCCCCCCTCCTATTCATTCTTACTTTGGAAACCTTTTTGAACTGCATTCAACAGAATGACAACATCAAAGGAATTTTAATCAATGGCAAAATCCACAAAATAGCTGCCTTTGCCGACGACATCTTACTTTTCCTGACAGACCCACATATTACGCTACCTAACTTACTACACAATTTCAAATTATTCCAGTATTTGGCCAATTTTAAAAATAACTTCAATAAATCCCAGGCCCTCAATGTTTCCCTAAACCCAAAATACGGTCAGACAGGCAAAAACGAACTTTCCTTTTGCATGGCAGTCTGAGGCCATCACATACTTAGGAATCCAATTAGCGTCTGACCTTACAGAACTCTATGCCAAAAACGTTTTACCCATTTTATGTAGCATCACCAAAGATCTTCAGACTTGGGACAAACCATTCTTCTCTTGGTTTGGCAGAGCAGCTATTCTTAAGATGAACGTGCTTCCCAGACTATTATACCTGATGAAAACGATTCCAATCAAACTGCCCAATTCCTTCTTTAAGTCCTATAAAACATTATTTACCTCGTTTCAATGGTTTAATAAACACCCCAGAATCAGTTTTGACCAACTTACCATGCCTAAGACGGACGGAGGTATTGGCCTGCTTGATATCACCCTCTACTATAGAACCTGTCACATGGCAAGAATTGGTCTAGGAACCGCAACCATAAGGCTTGGGTTAATTTGGAAGCTGCATTTTCAGGGACCCCACTCGCCACTTCCCCTTGGCTGAAAAATTCCCACATCCCGTCTGAGTTCAGGGAACACCTTCTTATAGGCCCTACTCGTGTTATCATCTGATAAGTCAGAAAACAGGTTTTTCTTCAACCCCTGGTCCACTCACTCCTATTAAAATAAACCCAGACCTCCCCCCTGGTATGTCTCGTGCGTTTCTCGCCGGGTCTAGCCCCCCAGACAATTTGAATCTGCATCAACTCTTCAAAGATGGAACATTCTTACTCAGAGACCACCTTTTGAACAAATGGCCATCCCTAACCCTGACGCCGTGGATGTACAGACAGCTCCACCACTTTATACATAGCTCCTCACACCTAAAAGAATATACTAGAACACTCATCCCATTTGAAAAACTTTGCTCAACAGACTCTCCCCAGAGACATGTTATATCTAAGTTCTACACATGCCTCGAAAACACCATTGACCTTCCATCTAGGAAAGCTTGCAAGGCCTGGAGCTCTGACTTACAACTCCAAATATCGCCAGAGGACTGGGATCACATCTACAACCATATACACAAAGGGTCCATATGTGTCTCCACACAAGAAAACTATTTTAAACTATATTCTAGATGGTACAGAGTTCCATCCCTGCTTCACAAATTTGACCCTAACATCTCAGATTTGTGTTGGAGATGTCACCAGGCGACGGGTACACTCTTGAATATCTGGTGGGACTGCCCATTGCTGCAGCCTTTCTGGGGGAAAATCCAACCCATAATCACGCAAGTAACTACGTACTTCCTAGACCTCTCCCCCACACAATTCCTGCTACACCACTCACTTCCATTTAGGACGTACCCCAAATCACTCACCATGCACATGGTAAACACGGCAAAACAATGTATCCCAGTCCACTGGGGCTCAACACATGTCCCCACTATTCGGGAATGGTTTGCTAGGATCAACAAAATTGAGGAAATGGAGGAATTGATTTCTGTAGCAAAAGACCATCCCGAGAGATTCAGGAAGACTTGGGCTTGTTGGAGTCATTTCAAAACCACCCCTACCTATCGCCTATTATTGCATGAACAGCCTACACCCCCCCCTGGTTAAATAATTGGACACAATGTTATCTCAAAAGACTCCCTATCCACCAGTGACACATTTCATGCACATTTAGATGGATTGAGACTCCACATCATAACCTACCTTTCAGGTTCTTGACCCACATATTGCCCCATTAAATGATCTTCCACATATTAAATCCTAAGCTACATACCTATCTTTCTGGCTCATATACAACAATGTGATTTATCTGCAGCTACCCATTCTACCCCCTCTACTCCTTACCCATTCTACCCCCTCTACTCCTTACCCATTCTAACATCCCCTCTACTCCTTACCCATTCTACCCCCTCTACTCCTTACCCATTCTAACATCCCCTCTACTCCTTACCCATTCTACCCCCTCTACTCCTTACCCATTCTACCCCCTCTACTCCTTACCCATTCTAACATCCCCTCTACTCCTTACCCATTCTACCCCCTCTACTCCTTACCCATTCTAACATCCCCTCTACTCCTTACCCATTCTACCCCCTCTACTCCTTACCCATTCTAACATCCCCTCTACTCCTTACCCATTCTACCCCCTCTACTCCTTACCCATTCTACCCCCTCTACTCCTTACCCATTCTACCCCCCTCTACTCCTTACCCATTCTAACATCCCCTCTACTCCTTACCCATTCTCACCCTCCCCCCCCCTTTTCTTATCTCATATTCCCCCCTACTACTACCTCACTCTACATCTCTTCTTCTATCTATTCACCTCTCTGACTTCTCTTTATCTCACACCTTTTGTACGCTTTCATCGTTCATATATCCCCAACGAGCATTTAATCTCTCATACAGGTGTGACTAATGTCACGTGGATCACACGCTCCCGAAATGGGCACACAAATCATAATGCACACATCACCATGTGCTATTCTTTCCCAGCACTTCACATTCCCTCAACATAAGGGCTTACAAGTAGATAGGTCAGTAATTAATATACCTACAACGATTTATCTATTATACTTTGTATCTGCTGGTTTGCTATACACCTTTGATATAAAGATATACCTCACCTCCATTTGTACTACAATTCAAACCAGGGTGGATAAAAATCAATGTTTTTTTTTAAAAAAATCAAAAAAAAAATCAGATATTTTTTATTTAAATCGGATTTTTTTAAATAAAATGCTTTTTGAGGAAAATATATTACCATCCAAAGGTTATTCCATCATGAAATAAAGATTGTTTTTTTAATTATGTAGAATAAGGCTGTATATGTTTAATTTTTTTGGTAAATAAATTCCATGAATCCATTCACAATGTCGCGCTTTCCAGAGGTTTCTGGTACATAAATTCCATGACTCCATTCACAATGTTATGCTGTTCCAGAGGTTTCTGTAAGATTATTGGGCAGTTTCTCTGCCTACAAGATATTATCACAGATGTTGGTTTACTTTTGCAGTTCTCAAAACTGACTGTGACTCAGCGGAGATCACATGCCTCTTCTTCACAGCAAAAATGTTATAACATGAACAGAGTTAAGAAAAAGACCTTCATCCTAACTTCTACAAACCTATGAATACAGAATCAACCCCTTCACTGCGAAGGTGCAAGAAGTTCAGTGAATAGAATAGAAATAATATTTTTCTGATTGATTGGAGTGGAATAGATCTGCACAAGAAGAAAGTGAAACTAAGTGTGAGGAGGAAAGGGCTGACAGTGTGAGGAGGGAGGGGCTGACAGTGCGAGGAGGGAGGGGGCTGACAGTGCGAGGAGGGAGGGGCCGACAGTGCGAGGAGGGAGGGGCCGACAGTGCGAGGAGGAAGGGGCCGACAGTGTGAGGAGAAGGAAGGGGCCGACAGTGTGAGGAGGAGGAAGGGGCCGACAGTGTGAGGAGGAGGGAGGGGCCGACAGTGCGAGGAGGGAGGGGCCGACAGTGTGAGGAGGGGGGGCCGACAGTGTGAGGAGGGAGAGGCCGACAGTGTGAGGAGGAAGGGGCCGACAGTGCGAGGAGGAGGAAGGGGCCGACAGTGCGAGGAGGAGGAAGGGGCCGACAGTGCGAGGAGGGAAGGGGCCGACAGTGCGAGGAGGGAGGGGCCGACAGTGCGAGGAGGGAGGGGCCGACAGTGTGAGGAGGAAGGGGCCGACAGTGTGAGGAGGAGGAAGGGGCCGACAGTGCGAGGAGGGAGGGGCCGACAGTGCGAGGAGGAAAGGGGCCGACAGTGCGAGGAGGAGGAAGGGGCCGACAGTGTGAGGAGGAAGGGGCCGACAGTGTGAGGAGGAGGAAGGGGCCGACAGTGCGAGGAGGGAGGGGCCGACAGTGCGAGGGGCCGACAGTCTAAGTCTCTTAAAATATATATATTTTGTTTAGCCAAATTAGTTACCAAACATGGATGTTTAAGCGAATAACATATGCTGGAATGTTGTTGCTTCAGTTGAATAAATCTATTTAAATTGTTATTATTAAGGGAATGATTATTTTTCTCCTTCCTAAGTACAACAGAAAAGTTGTCCAAATATGAATGATTAACCTATTAAACTGGGGATAAAAAAACTAATATGAAAAGTTGTTATTCTAAAAATCTTCATCTAGTTGTATATTAAAGTTATACCAGAAGAATTAGTCTTTATGTAGAAAACTAGGATTTACATCCAGCCTGACTGACTAGTGATTTACATCAAATCCAGCCTGATTCAAACCCATAGCCCGTCTGGGAAGCGGGATGCTGCATATGGTGTCTATGTTCGCACTGTAATCCATATTTGTATATAAAAAAGACCTTAAAACTTGTATTGATGAGAAAAGTCCAAAACAGAAAGTCCTTCCAACTCTTACATAAACTCAAAAATGTGTTTAATAATAATATTGCATACAATTAGAAATAAAATATTGGAATTCAAAATGTTTAGATAATGTCCAAAAATATAGTTATGTTCTTGAGATAAAAAATTGTATGTAAAATTGTTTGTGTGAATCTGTAGTCTCCTTAGCCCAGCTTCTAAAAAGTGTGCCACCAAAAAGTCTTTGTTCTGCTCTATAAAGGAGCAATTCAGCCCCCACCTTCTCCTGGCTGGTTGTCCTCTCTGGTTCTTATAGTCCCACAATAATATCTGGTGACAGATGTATAGAACAAACCTTCAGTCTTCTCCCCTCCCCTAGGAGAGAGGCTGAAAATGAATCCTTGGGACCTCTAATCAAACCTTCACTGACATTCCATCAGTCAGGGGGGATGGGATGTGTTACACATATATACTATACAGATATATATATATATTCTCCCAAAAGTAATCTTAATATAAAAGTTATATCATATAGAAATATCCTAATCAAGAAATATTACAGTATAAAATGTGTATGCTTACCATGTATGAAATAGATTCTTACAATTCTCCTATTAGTGAAACTTTAGCTCCTCCCCACAGAGATGGGGGAGGGAAGCCAGCTAACCAATTCATGACTAATTACTACCACATGTTACTAGAATGTAGAGAACAAACCCAAGATATATATCCATATACATATGTATTCACATAGACTAACAATAGTCTGTTTATCTCACTTTTCCAAATCTAGAAAAAATTGAAATATAATAAATCAATTATTTTATTAAGATCCAACACATTCATACATATGTTAGTAATGATATTAGGTTATGGAAGGCTTCTAACAGGAACATTTCCCTCACTCAGGACAGGAAAGTGGCTTCTTTCCCGTGTGAGACCTCTGATGTGTGTAAAGACTGGACTTCTTCAAAAACATTTCCTGCAATCAAGACAGGAAAATGGCTTTTCAACCACATGAGACTTCTGATGTCTGACAAGTTTTGATTTTTCTGCAAAACATTTCCCACACTCCAGAACAGGAATATGGCTTCTCCCCCGTGTGTGAGATCTCTGATGTGAGTAAAAACTGGACTTCTGTGAAAAACATTTCCCGCACTCAGGACAGGAATACGGCTTCTCCCCTGTGTGAGATCTTTGATGTCTGTTAAAGACTGAACTTGTCTGAAAAAACATTTCCCGCACTCAGGACAGGAATACGGCTTCTCCCCCGTGTGAGATCTCTGATGTCTGTAAAGATCAGATGTCTGTGAAAAACATTTCCCACACTCAGAACAGAAATATGGCTTCTCCCCCGTGTGAGATCTCTGATGTATGTACAGACTGGACTTCTCTGAAAAACATTTCCTGCACTCAGAACAGGAATATGGCTTTTCCCCCCTGTGAATTTCTGATGTTTCTGAAGACTGGACTTCCCTGAAAAACATTTCCCGCACTCAGGACACGAATATGGCTTTTCCCCCATGTGAGATCTCTGATGTTTCTGAAAGACTGGGACCTTCACTGAAAAACATTTCCCGCACTCTGAGGACAAGAATACGGCTTTCCCGCACTCCCCTCCCCGTGTGAGATCTCTGATGTGTGTGAAAGATCGACTTAGTTGAAAAAACATTTCCCACACTCAGGACAGGAATACAGCTTCTCCCCCGTGTGAGATCTCTGATGTGTGTAAAGACTGGTACTTTTCTGAAAAACATTTCCCACACTCAGGACAGGAATATGGCTTCTCCCCCGTGTGAGATCTCTGATGTTTGTGAAGACCGGACTTCTCTGAAAAACATTTCCCACACTCAGGACAGGAATACAGCTTCTCCCCCGTGTGAGATCTCTGATGCCTGGAAAGACAGGAATACAGACTTTTCTGAAAAACATTTCCCACACTCAGGACAGGAATATGGCTTTTCCCCCGTGTGAGATCTCTGATGTGTGTGAAGACTGGACTTCTCTGAAAAACATTTCCCGCACTCAGGACAGGAATATGGCTTTTCCCCGTGTGAGATCTCTGATGTTTGTAAAGATGGACTTCTCTGAAAAACATTTCCCGCACTCAGGACAGGAATACGGCTTCTCCCCTGTGTGACATCTTTTATGCCGTATTAAGACATTTCCCGCACTTAGAACAGAAATATGGCATTTCCCGCACTCAGTACAGGAGAACCACTCAGTACTTCTTCCCTGTTGGAAGGCCGGCCCGGTCCCGCACAGTCTGAGGTTCCTCAGGATACGAGGAATCCGATGGTCCATCTACACTGGGTGGTGCCGGATGGACATTGGAGGGAGCCGGGTTTTCTCCTGGACTATACTGTGTGATGTCCTCATCTTCTACTTTCCAGTCTGGAGACAAAGTGAGACAATCCTCGGAGGTTTTCCTCATCTCCCGGCCATGGACTAAAATACAAAGACAAAGAGGATTACTAGACAGGAGCTGATTGGTTCCCCCAAACCAGGACTCCGCCCACATCAGGCAGCTTGGTCTCTGAGGAGCTTACAATTCCACCCTCAAGGGAACTAGGAAATGGCTCCTCTGATCTCCTACCAGGTCATTTCTTTATTCATGGACCTTAGTCAGAGAGTGAGGAAACAACCAGAACTGTCTTTTATAGGAGGGACAGTGATGAGGGGATTATAGGACGAGGGTCCCCACCCCCTCTATCACTCATCGCCATCTTCCCAACACAAGAAGTACTGCACTTCCTTATTTACTCCATGATTTAGTCATGAAGAACAGCGGGGCTGAGCCCCACCAGAGGTCAGAGAGTGAGGATGGGGGGAGAACAACCAAGATGAAGACTGGACTGATCCTGAAGACCACCATCATTGGGGTATTGACTCCTCCCTCATTATCACTTTCTGTTTAAGGGTCCAAAGTTGGAGGATGTCATCACATTATTATCACCATGTAAAAGTCGTGCTCCAATCACATCATCCGATATAAAATGTCCAGCTGGGAGGAAATGGGTGGAAAAGAAGTAAGGCCGATGTAATGTACAACTTATCATAAAGGACACAAAAGTTAGGACTATACAGTATTAGTTTTCTTCTATATTTATCTGGTGATCTAGTCAGTAAATCTGTTGTTTTATAAAGACCATTTACCACTGACAGGGGGCTTACAATGATCAGCTTTTATTTATTCATGACAAACTTTTCTACCAAAAGGAAAAACCTGTTTGATGAAACTGATTATGAGGTGTGAGCTGGAGTTTGGCTTCAATTAGTTACTGTTTTTATATCTGCTAGTACTTCTAACACTCCCCTCCCCCTAGACTGACCATGCTGCTGTCTCCACAGTGGGGGCGCTCTAAGACAGAAGGTGTGTTAATGGCCAAATCACCAGGTGAAAACAGGGAAAAAAGCCAAAGAAAAGGAATGCAGCCGCCACACCCAATGATTGGTAAGCTGCATGGGACATTTGTGGTTTAACCACTTGCCGCCCAGGACCGGAGCTATACGGCGGCAGGGCGGCACTCGCAGGCAAAACCACATTTTAAGACGTGTGTTTTGTAAACAAATAGGGGGCGTACACGAGGCGTGCCGCCGCCCTATCTGTCCCGCCGATCACCGCCGCAGATGTGAGTCGTCGGGTCACAGCCGGTCCTTAGCGGCTGTTTCCCGGCGATCAGCGGTAAACAGTGACAGAGAGCACAGCTGCAGTAGCTGTGCTGTCTGTCACTTCCCTGTCAGCTCGAGGACGAGCTGATCGAGAAAGAACAGTTTCTCTTTCTCGATCAGCCTTGTCCCGCCCAGTACACACCCCCACCCCACCCCCTAGTAAAACACTCCCCTCACTCCTATAACCCTTCCCTGCAAAATAAAGTTAACCCCTTCCTCCCCAGTGTCATTAGTACAGTGTCAGTGTTTTTTTGTTGTTGCACTGATCACTGTATTAGTGTTTTTGGGGATGTCAGTGACCCCAAGTCAGTACCCCCCAATGTCAGAATGTCCACCGCAGTCCCGCCATAAGTCGCTGATCGCCGCCATTATTAGTATAAAAAAAACCCTAAAAATTCCAGTATCTTTCCCGCCATTTGTAAACGCTATAACTTTCACGTAAACCAATTAATTTACACATATTGGGTTTTTTTTTTTACCAAAGACATGTCGCAGAATGCATTTTGGCAGAAATTTATGACTAAATTTGATTTTTGCATTTTTTTTACTGGACATGTTTTATAGCAAAAAGTCCAAAATATTGTTTTTTTTTTCTCAAAATTGTCAGCCTTTTTTTTATAGCGCAAAAAATAAAAACCGCACAGGCGATCAAATACCACCGAAAGAAAGCTCAATTTGTGGGGGAAAAAAGGATGTAAATTTCATTTATGTACCGTATTGCATGACCGCGCAATTGTCTGTTAAACTAGCGCAGCGCTGTATATCAGAAAAATGGCGTAAATTGCAATATCTCTCCCATAGTTTGTAGACGCTATAACTTCCACACAAAGCAATCAATATACACTTATTGGGATTTTTTTTTACCAAAAACATGGAGCAGAATACATTTTGGCCTAAATTTATAACCAACTTTGAGTTTACTATATATTTTTTATAGCTGAAAGTAAAAAATATTGTTTTTCTTCAAAGTTTTTGGCATTTTTTTGTTTATAGCGTGAAAAATAAAAAGCGCAAAGGTGATCAAATACCACCAAAAGAAAGCTCTATTTGTGTGAAAAAAAGGACGTAAATTTTGTTTGGGTGCAGCATTGCATGACCGTGCAATTATCAGTTGAATTAGTGCAGCACCGAGTAGCAAAAAGAGGCGTGGTCATTAAGGGGGGTAAATCCTCTGGAGGTCAAGTGGTTAATATCCCTTTAGTTTGGTTGGTGAAATCTCATCCTATGTCCAGTGATAGCAGTGACATCTACTGGCCACAGTGAGACATCACAGGACAACCTGAACTTAGGGAGAAACCAAGTGAAGAACTATACAATCAGCCTGAGCCAAGTACAGCCCAGCCACAAACTAACACCCACATAGTACCTCTATTCAGGACAAGGGGGGCCACACTAATAAATAGTGTAAGGATCACATCAAATTGGTGTTTAGTAATCAGAGATCACTTACAGGGGTTGTAACCCTCAGACATGGAATATGAACAAAGCATATCCCTCTACAGTGTGTACTTGTCTCACTCCAGAGCAATAAGAGTCATTTCTGTCTGCTGTCTCCTTCCTCTGCGATCAGCATGAATCACTTCTGACAAGTCTTCCTGACACAAGAGAAGAAATGTGAAAGGGGAGAAGCTCCAGCACACAGCCTGTGATTGACAGCCTCAGCTGTGTTCCTGTGTGAAGGAAGTGTGTCCCGTCCCATCAATCATCTCTCAGAGCTCACTTCACTGAGCTGTGAAGAGAGTGACTTCAGCTCTCTGCCCCTGTTATGAACCACCTAGCAGGGCCTCTAGCAGTCCACAGGACAGGATTCCCCAGGGCGCGGAGTCTAAGCCCCAGTTGCTTGTTCACCAGGCCCCTGATGGTGGGGATGGGGTTGGAGCAGACAAGGACCAGGTCACAACCCCTGAGTACCCCCGTGGCAGAGGGACCCGCCAGAGGTATATGCAGGTAGAGAGCCTGCCGTGAAAAGGTGGAAGACTGGATCCAAGCGGGATGGATGGATGGCAGAGTAGTAAGCGTGGTCAATGAGCCGGGTCAGTAACAGTGGGATCAGTGTAGTACAAGGCAGCAGGCAGAAGAATAGTCAGGTCACTCGCAGGGGTCGGCAACAGGAGTTCAGATCAGGTATGGGAATATGCAGAAGAGAGGTCAGACTAGCCAGGGGATCAGAGCAGGAGAAGTCAGCGGAGGTCAGGATCACAGGAACACGGGAGAAAAGACCATACGGCAATGGTGTCAGTGCAGGGCAGGTTTAAATAGTGCTCCCTGCCCTGCTATTGGTGCCGTGCGAGCGGCCGCGATCGCGAGTGTGCATGCGCGGGCCGCCGCCGTACAGGTCTCAGAGTCCGTCGGATGTATAGATCGGTGCTCCGCGCATGCCCGGAGTCACTTGCCACCACCGACGATCCCTGACATTGCCCCCCCCACGTGCATCCTCCGGATGCCCAACCGATCTCTCCTTCGTGGGTGGTTACGATAGAACTCCTGGACAAGTCTAGGGGCGTGAACATTTTGGGCCGGTTCCCACGAATTCTCTTCAGGGTCATAGCCCTTCCACTTAATTAGGAACTGTGTCTGACCGCATCTTTTCCTGCAATCGATGATTGCTTCAACCTAAAATTCTTCCTGTTCGTTGATGGTTATAGGCTCTGTAGGCCTGGACCTTTGGTCCGGGAAGGGATCTGGCGTTGCTGGCTTCAGTAACAACACATTAAACACTGGGTGAATCTTGAAGTTTCCTGGGAGTGCCAGCTCATATGCCACCTCATTGATCCTCCGTTTCACCCGGAATGGGCCCATAAATTTTGGTCCCAACTTTTTCGAGGGGCAAGACATCCTCAAATTGGTAGTAGCTAGCCAGACCTGGTCTCCTGGTTGCAAGCTTAATTCACCTCTTCTTTTCCTGTCGAAGGCCCTCTTACTGTCCTCTTGGGCCTTTGACATGGCTTCTTGAAGTACCTTGTTATTGGTGGAAAAAAATCTAGCATGTTCTGTGTAGCCGGGACCGGGCTTTCCGGAATCAGGTCAGGTAAAAATGTGGGGTGAAACCCGTAATTGGCGAAGAAGGGGGATTGCCCCGTAGCAGAATGATTCGCGTTATTATATGCGAACTCCGCTAATGGCAAGAGTGCCAGCCAGTCGTCTTGGAGAAAAGACGTGTAGCACCTCAAGTACTGTTCCAGCGTCTGGTTTGTCCTGTCTGCCCATTTGTCTGAGGGTGGTAGGCCGATGAAAGGGACAGCTTGATTCCCAGAACCTCGCATAATGCTTTCCAGACCTTTGACATAAATTGGACCCCTCGATCCGAGACAATGTCTTCTGGAACACCATGGAGTTTCACTACTTCCTTCATGAAAATCTGTGCTGTTTCCATAGCTGAGGGTGTATTTTTTAGCGGCAGGAAATGGGCCATCTTCGACAACCGATCCACAATTACCAAAATCACCGAATGATCTTGAGACAGTGGGAGCTCCACTATAAAATCCATTCAGATCATCTGCCATGGCCGATCCGGTATGGGCACTGGTCGTAGTAGACCCCAGGCCTTACTTCTGGTGGGCTTGTTTCTCTGACACGTGGCGCAGGTTTTTACATATAGTTCACAGTCTTTCGCCATGTTTGGCCACCAGAACGTCCGCTGGAGTAACTCTAGAGTCTTCGCATTTCCAAAATGTCCTGCTAGAGGATGATCATGGCAGTGCCCCCAGTACTAAGGTTCGGACCTCCTCAGGTACCATGATTCGCCCTTCTTTCCAACAGAGACCCTCCTTAATCTGTAGAGATACCCCAGGTGGGCTTGGCATTCCTATGGATGCGGTTTGAAGCCTGGAGCGTAGCTCTGTCTGGAGGGCGAGGAAGTTTCCTGTGGACAGGATGGTGTCTGGTCGAGGAACTTCTTCTGGGTCTTCAAACATCCGTGAGAGAGCGTCTGGCTTTGTATTCTTGGACCCGGGTCGGTACGTGATGTGGAATGTGAATCTGGCAAAGAAGAGTGCCCATCTTGCTTGGCGTGGTCTCAGACGTTTGGCTGTCCTCAGGTATTCCAGATTCTTATGGTCAGTAAAAATCAAGATTGGATGTAGGGCCCCTTCCAGTAGATACCTCCACTCCTCCAGCGCTGTCTTGATAGCCAGAAGCTCCCGGTCGCCAATATCATAATTTCTCTCTGCAGACGTCAACTTCCTAGAGAAAAATGATACCGGGTGCATAATTTCCTTGGTACCATTTCGTTGGGACAGGATGGCCCCAACTGCGTTCTCCGAAGCGTCCACTTCCAAAATGTACGGCAGGGAGGAGTCAGGATGGCTAAGGATAGGGGCAGTAGTAAGCAGCTTCTTCAAAGTCTCAAAAGCTGCTTGAGCCTCGGCGTCCACCGAAAACAGGTTCCCTGTTTGGTGAGCTGCGTAATGGGAGAGACACGAGGCCTGAAAAGTTCTTAATGAACTTTCGGTACAAATTGGCAAATCCTATAAAGCGTTGTACGCCCTTCTTGTCTGTGGGTACTGGCCATTCTAAGATTGCCGAGACCTTCTGGGGATCCATCGCAACCCCCGTGGTGGAGATGATCAACCCCAAAAATGCAATGCTGTGCTGCTCGAAGCTGCATTTGTCAGCTTTCGCATACAGCCCATGTTGGCGCAAACGTTCCAACACATTTCTGACATGACCCCTATGGTCTTCCAGAGAAGGGGAAAAGATCAAGATGTCATCCAAGTAAACTACCACAAAAACGTCCAGATAATCTCGGAATATGTCATTAATGAAATGCTGAAATGTGGCTGGGGCATTGCACAGTCCGAAGGGCATGACAAGATATTCGAAGTGCCGGAATCTTGTGCGGAATGCAGTCTTCCACTCGTCCCCCTCCCTTATGCGTACTAAGTTATATGCGCCCCTCAAATCTAACTTGGTAAATATGGCTGCCGTCTTTAACCTTTGGAACAGCTCCGGGACCAGAGGAAGGGGGTAACGATTCTTAACCGTAATCCTGTTCAAGTCACGGTAGTCGATACAGGGTCTGAGGGACTTATCCTTTTTTTTCAACAAAGAAGATTCCCGCCCCGGTCAGTGACGTGGAGGGGCGGATAAACCCCTTCTCGAGGTTCTCGTCAATGTACTCCTTGTGTACCTCCAACTCTCGCTCTGATAGGGGTAAAATCCGTCCGAACGAAATCTCGGATCCGGGTAGGAGGTCGATGGGACAGTCATAGGCCCCCATGTGGAGGGAGAGTGTCAGCACCCCACTTACTAAAAACGTCTAAGTAGTCGTGGTAGGCCAGGGGAATGATCTGGATAAGCTCGGTGTCCCCATCGATACAGAAAAGCGACTGGGGAACCACAGAGGTCGGGGCATGACAATGTTCCTGGCAATAAGATGACGGGAACTGGACAGACCCCATCTTCCAATCAATTTGGGGATTGTGTGCCTGCAACCACGGGAGTCCCAGGATAACTGGAAACAGAGGGGATGCGATAGCATCCAAATGAAGGAGCTCCCGGTGATGGTTACCCACTGTGGTACGGATAGGTGGGGTCTCCTGGTCCACCAGCCCTGACTTAATACGTGACCCATCTGCTAAAAAGATATTAAGCCCGTGTTCCCTGGTCTGGAGAGGAATATTCTGTTGGGTGGCAAAATCTAGACCAATAAAGCAACTACAAGCCCCGGAATCGATAATTGCTGTTGCTGACACAGTTCTCCCTGGGAGTTGAAAAGACACGGGTATGGCTAAGTAATTGGCGTGATTACTACGTTTAGAGGAAACAGTAGAGAAAATGGAAGTGCACTTACCCAATTTCGCTGGGCAAGAACGCACCACATGACCAGCTCCCCCACAGTATAGACAGAGGTTGTTCTCCCGTCGTCTCTGGCGTTCCTCCACTGATAGTGATGGCCGTGCCCGCCCGAGTTGCCTAGGTATTGGTGTTCCCCCAGGATCCAAGTTCGAGCCTCTTCCTGGCAGGGTTTGGACTGGAGTGCGGGCTAGTACCCATGGGGGTCCTGGTTCTGGGCTTGACCTCTCTAACCTGCGTTCCCTTGCCGCCGTGATCCCTGACAGCCCCCTTTTTTCTGACTTCTCAGACAAGCTGTATAAATTCTGGACTTTGAACAAATATAGAGAAGAGAGTGCCTATAGATAAACAGGTACAATCGTATGTAGGAGGATTTGTTTTATATCTCTGTGTATCAACCTGAGGCCAGTCATTGC
>CATNWA010002651.1:27500-35832 GCA_951230385.1 Staurois parvus | reverse complement strand
ATCTAATTTCCCTTTAGAATTTGCAAAACATTCCCATTTACATAGGGGGGGGGTTACTTACAGATTTTGGGGGTCTAATAAAAGCCCTATATGAAGAGGGAACAGATCCCACATGTACTTGCTTTGTAAAATTTTTCTTCAGTCTAAAAGGATGAGGTCACTTCCTCCCAAGTTAGCAAACGGGAAGCCCCGGGCCCTTTAAAAGGGGGGACAGACATGCTGAATGTTTAAAGAATGCCTTGTGTAATAAAAGGGGAAAGCCACCCCCTTTTTGCTGCACACAGTAAAGGATCATCCCCAATCAGGGGAACTCCCTTAATATTAGATTTTTGGACATACTACGGTCATTGTTGGGGGTTTTCCCTTTCAGGGTTTGAGAGGGGCCACACCACGCAAAAAAAGGGGGTTCCCCCCCCCCCCCCCCCCCCCCCCCCCCGGGTTGCAGGGGGGGGGGGGTTGTGACCCTGTCCATATGCCTGACGAAAGCCCAAGAACCAGGTCGGCTTACAATCACGGGAAAATTTTTCACCCTGCCACCCCAAAAAATAATAAAAAATACATTTTTTTTCTAGATAAAAAGTTTCCCTTTATTCTTCTTTTTCAAATGAAACCCAAAACAAAAATTTGGCTTACATAATGTTCAAGCATAAAAAAAAGGGAGTGCGCTTTTTCCCACAAAAAAATCCTTTAAACAATAATAAACCAAATAAAAAATGTACTTTAAAAAAAGGGGGAAAAAAAATTAATTAAAAAATTTATATAAGTCCACATTCATATTTTAAAATAATTTAAAATTTCCCCGGGAAAATCCATAAAACGTGCTGTGTGCTAAAGGAATCCTCCAAGGGAAAGTGCTTAGTTTTTCCACAAATGTTTACACAAAAAAAAAAAAATCGCCTCTTACCCAGACATTTTGATTTTCCCAAAATAGGGAGATCAAAGGGAGCGGGGGGGTTCAGATCCCCCTGAAAATTTTTGTTACTTTTCAAGGGGGTTGAATAAAAAGAGGGGAAAGGGAAACACTGCGGGTTTCCATTTAAAAATGAATCTTTAACACCCAAAAGCTCTCCCATCATGAAAGGGAAAAGGGCCCCCAAACAGAAAAAGGAAATTTGGACTCAATAACAAGAAAAAAATTATTAAAGTATTGCACTTACTTTGTAAGGTGAAAAAAGGGCCCAGGGGTAAACTTTAAAATCCCGCGGTGTCAGCCCCCGGGGCCAAAGAAACAAGGTAAGTAACAGAAAGCTTTTCCCCAACATGCGTTTCTCCAAAAATGGCGTCCCCCCGGGTTTGGGAAAAACCCATTTCTGATGATGCGCAAGCAGGGCTTTGTAATATTTCTTTTTTGTTTTCTCTAATTTTATTTTTGTTTCGGGGTTTAAAAAAATTCCCCTCTGTTTTATTTGAAGTTGCTTTTTTTTAACCTTGTAGAAAATTTACAGCTTTGGTATTGCGCTTAGGGCTTTCCACTAAAGCCCTTTGTAAACGCATGCAAAAGTCCCTTTTATAAAACACGTAAAGTTTAATGCTAAAAAAAGTACAGAATTTGTTTTGGCCCATTTGTCATGCTTTGGAAAACCCCATTTTTAAATGTGGTTTGTAGTTTTAAAAATTTCATAAAAAATTTAAAAATTTAAAAAGTTCACAAAATGCCCATTAAAGGAAATGTTTGGTTTTGGGCCCACCCTTTTAAAGGAATCAAAATGTTTTGCTTTGAATAATGTTTTGCTGCTTTTTTGGCATTGTTACAAAGTTGGGGGGATTTAGTTTAAACATGTTTTTAAAATTAAACCTTCCCCCCAAGCTTTTAAACCCCCTTATACAAAATTTTGGGCCCCCCCCCCTCCCCCCATGTATGTATCAATGTAAACAATTTGTTGGGGGTCATCTACTTCCCAAAAATGGGGGATTATATCACCAACCATTACAGAGTGAGAGCAAAATTCAAAGGGGCCATCTTTTTCGGTTTGTTTTGCTACTTAGACCCAAAAATTAAGTTTTTTAAAACCACTTTTAGTTACCCTAACCAAAATGTATTATTAAAATGTTTTAGGGTTGTCATTTTAGGAAAATGTATAAAAATGCATAATTTAATTTTTTAAATTTTTTAGTTTTTGGCTTTGGGGCCCTTTTTGAAACAATGTTTTCTGGGATTTTTTAGAATTTATAAAGTATCTGTGATTTTTTAATGCTCTTAGGGAAAAAGTTTTAAAGTTTTTATGTCTTAACCGCAAAGACATTTTTTTTATTTACTGTAATGTTCTAAATTTATTGTATTTATTGTTTTTAACATTTTTTTTATTTTTTTTTTCATCATATTTCTGGGGATCTTTTTCCTTTGGTTGTGTTAAAGAATTAGGTAGTCATTTATTTTCTTCTTAATTGTATATTTTTTTAATAATTTGTTTCCTGATGTTCTTTTTTTTTTCTGTTTTGGAATTATTTTAGTATAATTAATTGTCCATTAAAGGGTACGAAGATACCATCTTCATTGATGTGATACTCTCAAATTGGTGAAGAGATAAATCTTATCGATCACACCACAAGTAGGGGTCGAACATATGACTTTAGATATACCTGTAACCGTGGCGGACTGGACCTTCGAGCACTCGGGCACTGCCCGAGGGGCACTGGGGTCAGTATGGGTGCCCCAGTGAAATGCCCTGTTATCTTTTTTTATAGACCTTTTTGGTGTCGCGTGCTGTGAGATGGGGGATGGACCACAGAGGCCCCCTGATTACCCCATTGCCCCCGGGGCCCCCCCCTTTAAGTTGTAAAGTCCCCCCTTTACCCGTTTAAACAAGAAAAATTAGCTAACTTACCCAAAAGGGGTGAAATGAAAGGGATCTAAAGTTTGTTTCAAATTCAGGCCTTTATGGGTTTCTTTCTAAATTGTTTTAGTTTGAGTTTGCTGTTTTTCCCCGTTGCTTCCCCCCCTTTTGTTGAAAAGCAACTTGGGAAAAACCCCGCCCAAAACCCCGCCCTTTAAGGAAGGGGTTACATCCCCCAAGTGCCCAAAGCAAAAAGATTGGATTTCCGTGGTGTTTTAAAAACGCCGCCATGGGCTTTTAGAGCTGTGGGAGGGGCGTGTTTTTGAGTGACCAATCCGCTTTTTCTGTCTGGAAAAACCCATTTTTGGGCTGGGTTTTTGGGAGTTGCCAAAAGAACGGGCCCCTTTCCAAACCCCCACCCCCGGGAAATTTTAAAATTTTGGGTGGAAAAAAGGATTATGGAGTGGGGTTGTTTTTCAGGGGTTGGGCTTGGTACCCCTATAGTTCCAGTTTGAAGGGAACTCTTAAGGTTTTCGTGTCAGCATGCCAAGGACATTTTGGACAATGTCCAATTATGGGCATGGCCATTCTGATAGTTTGACCTGCTCTGCTAGGGGCCTAGCTAGACCCGGGCACTGGGTAGAGGGATCCAAGGTATTGCCTCAGGTACCTGGGTCCAATGGCACTTATGTTTTACAGCCATACAATAAATTGTAGCTCAAGAACATATTTATACCTGGTTCACCAGAGACTAGGGTTGTACTTAAAGTGATTCTAAAGGCTTATTTTTTCTTAAAGAAAAAATACACAAACATGTCTATACTTACCTGCTGTGTGCAGTGGTTTTGCACAGAAAACCCAGATCCTCCTCTTCCCGGGTCCTCTGCCAACACTCCTGGGGGGCCCCTCCCTCCTGTCAGGTGCCCCAGGCAAGCAAGCAGCTTGCTATGAGGACACCCGCTGCTCCATGCGTCCATTCCACACACAGAGCCACGGCTCGACCCTGCCCCCTCTCATTTCTCATTGGCTCACTGGCTGTGATTGACAGCAGTGGGAGCCAATGGCTCCTGCTTCTGTCTCAGCCAATCAGAAGAGGGAGTCCCGGGATAGAGTAAGGAACAGTGCACATCGTTGAATCAAGAGGCGGCTTAGGTGAGTATTAGGCGGGGCTGCTGCACAGAGAAGGCTTTTTACCTTCATGCATAGAATACATGAAGGTAAAAAAAAATCCTTGAGCCTTTAGAACCACTTTAAACACCACTGTTGTTCTGCATGAATGCACCATCTTCATGATATGTACAAACTACAAAAAACATCCTTTTTTATAAGACTTGAGAGACATTGTGCAGAATTCTAATACAAGGTGTGGGGCGAGGAATCTGTGACAGTACAATTTGCATACTTCCTATTTTACATACAGGAACTCTGAGCTTATTTCCCTTTAGACTTCATATGATATAAACTCCGTATTCTGGAAACCAATGATCTGTTTGTGTGACAGTCCTGACACATCAAGATGGTCCCTCTGCCATATCTGCTCTGTGTCCTTTATCTTTATGCAAAAGGTAAAGAAAATGTATGATCACTGAATGATTTCTTTAAAAATCCTTTTATTTTTACCAGTCCTTATCTTTTTGTAACAATATTAGATCATAGAATATTTTGTATATGGAAAAGGTTCAGAAAATGTATGATCTCTGGATGATTGTTCTAAAATCCCTTCTTTTTTTTTACCAATCCCCATTTTTTGTAACAATGTTAGAATCTCATAATATTTCTATGTTTTAATTGCAGCTAATTAAAATTCTTTTTTGTTTCCCAAGCCTCTTATGGAGAGATTGTGATGACGCAGACTCCAAAACATATCTCAGTGTCTCCAGGAGAGAAAGTTCAGATAAACTGTAACTCAAATTCTGATGTCACTTACTCAGATGGTGACAGTCTAATATATTGGTTCCAAAAAAGAAAGCTGATCAACCCCCAAAACGTCTTATCTATTGGGCAACCAATCGCCAGTCTGGAGTCCCGGACAGATTCAGTGGCAGTAGATCTGGAACTCCGCATGATTATTTCACTCTTACAATCAATGGGGCTCTGGCAGAAGATGAAGCCGAGTATTACTGTATGCAGGGAAAGAGCTTCCCGCTCACACAGTGATACAACGCCGTACAAAAACCTCCTTCCTCTTTTATATAGTTAGTGTATCTGAGTCTACAGACAAGACATGATTGTATTATTACAAATTGTATTAATTAAAAAAAAAAGAAGCATCACCTATTTGATAAGCTTAGCCTGTCAGCATGACCTAGCCATATCCACTAATTGGAAAGTCCAACACTAACTGTGGTGCAGTTTGTACAGTGCCAAGCCGTCATTTCTAGTCCAATGCTGCCTGTATAAGTTCCAGGCTGTCACCCACCACAAGACCCGGGCGTTGTTGAGGTGGACTCATAGGACCTGTGCAGCTTGCCTCATGTAAGTGAACAATTCAGCTCCCACTGTCCAGCAGTAAACAAGGTTACAAACCACTAACTACCAACGACAGGGGTAATTACCACCCAATAATAGGGTCACAAACCAATTAAATGCATACTGTAGACACTTACTGAAGAACACCAATGTAATAAGGGGCACTGAACACCATTGTAATAACGGATACTGACCACTGAATCACCAGTGTAAGGGGCACTTATATCCAACTACTGCATTTCATAGTCCTGATTCTTGCACTTTGTATGTGGCATAATCTTGATCCCTGTATTCTATACACTGTGTTGTCTGTTGCATAGTCCTGATTGCTGCACTATATTCCTTGTTGTATGCCACTTAATACTGACTGTTGCACACCATATGCCATGTTGTATTTTTTTAGTCACCTGTCCACTGCATAGGCTATTGGTTTATTGTATAGTCCTGACACCTGCACTCTATACCCTATGTTGGATATTGCATATTTTTGACCCCTGCACTTTAAATGCAATGGGGAACTTTAAATACATTTACTGAACAAAGTATTCATTGTCTCAACAGTTTTTGGTTGTTGTATTGACTCCAATAGTTTCAGTGAATCTTAGTGTGTACAAAGCCAAAATGGTCATTGAATGGTCTCCTAAAAAAAAAATCCTTTTCCCTGTCCTGAGGTTTATGTGTGGTCTGCTTGTGACAGAAAAATATCTATTTTGTGGGTAGAAAGGTACTGTGCAGTGTATACAGTATAGCAAGTGGGCTCAGGTTCTCTTTAGCTATTTCCGCTTTTTAAAGCGGAGTTCCGCCCCCCCCCCCCTAAAAAAAAAAAATAATTAAGTCAGCAGCTACTACAAGTACTGTAGCTGCTGATTTTTTAATATCAGGGCACTTACCTGTCCAGGGATCCAGCGGTATCCTTACCCCAAGCCGATTCTTCAATCAGCTGTTGGGTGCTGGTGCCACCATTCTTGACTAAGGGAAAACTGGCATGTGCAAAGCGCACTGCGCTTTGAGAATGGGCCATGGCGAACTCAGCCGGAAATAGGAGCAGGTATCCGTCAAAACCAGGTAGACGCTCCCCCCCAAAAGGTGCAAAATGTAACAATGGGGGGGGGGGGAGGCAGATAAGTGGAGCTTCCGCTTTTGGGTGGAACTCCGCTTTAAGTCACTCAGCAAATAGATGTGATATGTAGGATACAGATTCTTCTCAAGAAAAAAGCAATCAAAAGGAACAAATAATGTGGAGGACCCTCTAAATAGCTAAGTTTATTGTATTCCTAGCCAGAGGCTGAGTAGCAGCCTGGGAGTGAGGTAGTGGGTTCGCCTCAGGACAGGCTGGGAGGCTCTACATGTCAGGGCTTCTGGAGCCAAAAAACTCAGGAGAATGTTCTGTAAGAGAGGGTGGAGGAGGAAAGGAGGCCTGGATCTGCATGTTTAAGGGACTTTGGCCAATCCCCTGGCAGGAGGCCGGGGAATGGGGACCAAGGACAACCCTTAAATGTGGCAGAGCCTGGGGAGTGGATGATGGACTGAGAGGCTGGAGTGTGGAGCCTGAGAGGGGCCCCAGGGATGGGGGCCTACTACAGGCTGGTTGCTGGACAGAAGGATCTCCAGTGTTCCACCAGCATCTCTAGGGAGGAAAACTTGTATGCCGGGAGGAGCCAGTGAAATGTTCTGAAAGCAGCTTTGACCCACCAAGCTAACAGGACAGGGACAGTGTGGATGGATTCTACACCCTCTAGGCCAGATAAGGGGGGTGAGAGAGCGGTAAGTGCAATACACAAATGATTCTCATCCAGGGACTGCTTGATTGCCAGCGCTTGGGACATCTCATGCCCAGGGATACCCTCATTGCAGGCTGGGTGAGGAGGAAGATTCATCCAGGGTCTGAGGAGGTACACCAAGGGGACTTTAGTACTCCTTAACAGAGAATTATGCTATTTTTGCTAATCCACATTTTGACGTCTTTTGACAGCTCTTTGGTCCTGCCCATGGTGGTGGGTGAGGTTTGAATGGAAGAAGAAGATTCTGTGGACAGGTGTCTTTTATACACATAACAAGCTATCGTTAGGAGCACCTTCTTAAATTTGACATGACTAATCTGTGTACCTCGTGAGCCAGTCTGTGGGAGCCAGAATTATTGTTTGGGTAGGTGATCAAATTACTTATTTTACTCACTGAACTGCAACTCATTTATATTTATTTATATAATGTTTTTTATTGATTTCTGTCTTATCATTTAAAATGCACCAAAGATTAAAAATGATAGACCCTTCATTTTTACTTTGTAAGTGGGCAAATGTTCAAAAATCATATATTCGATCAAATAATTTTTTTCCCACCACTTGTATATAACGTATGTAACACCCTGCTGTAATGTCAGCTGCAGGATGTTATAACCAAACACAAGATGTTAGTGTCTGCAAATTCAGTGGCAGTCACATTTAGGGGGGGGGATCTTTGCATGCTGAATCGGAAAGGGACACTTAGCCTCACCTTTTCACCAGAAGGAGTTCCTCCTTGAGTTTTTTCTTAAAGACTCTTTTAACCAAAAAAAAGACATTCTGGGAAACTTTGCTGAAGCGCCTTTACAGTTTTAAATTAGTAGTTAGTTAGCCAGAGTCAGGGCTATGTTGGGTTCTTGCTTGTTGGGGGATTCCCCACTGTTCTAGCAGGTATTCCCCAGATGGCTGTCTTCTCCTGCTTAAGGGAAAATATTTTTTGTGGCTGATGAAGAGCTTCGTCCCAGGAGGAGAAGTTTCATTTTCAAATGCACCTACAGATGAAAGTAACATGGGGGGGCGGGATAACTGTGCAAAAGCATTTATGTTCAGGTGGGTGCAACTTAAAATGATGAAAACTGGGGGGGTATAAAGTTAGATCCATAACTTACATGCAAAGCAAGATGAAAATAAGCCATCCCTGATTTTTGTTCATTTTGGACATGATTTTTATTGATGGGGGGGTACTTACTACATGAATTAACCCCAAGAAGGGGGTGGCGAACAAATATCAGGGGGTGGGAGTGTATTTTATTACACGTAATGGGTAAACGGAGGGAGGTTGTTACCCCAATAAAAAATGTTAATAGT
>CATNWA010002651.1:0-20000 GCA_951230385.1 Staurois parvus | reverse complement strand
TTGTTTTTATTGTATTTTTATTGTTTTTGTTTAATATTTTTTTTTTTTTTGGGTAATTTTCTATAATATTATGTGAGGGGGGAAGGAAACTTGGATTGTATTGGAGGATTTATTTAGGGACGTTTTTGGAGGGAGGGTGGGGTTTTAATGTGGTCAAAATTTTATTTTTTTGTTTTGGGGATGGCTTTTTTTTTATTTTTTAGGGGGTTTGTAGTCAATGGGTATATGTCATGAAAATTTCATGGTACAAACAAAATTTTTTCCTTTTATTTTTTCGGCGGGGTCAAATAATGTTCTTTGGGGGAGTTTTTTATTCAATTTGGAGCGGTTGTTTTGTATCTAAAAGATTTGTTGGTTTTTTTTGGGTTGTATTTCTGTGTTATATTTTTGATTTTATCATATTTTTGAAACGGTTTTCATTTTTTTTCTTAGGAGACCTGGGTTTTTTTCCATGTACTTTTGTATTAAATTTTTTTTAATAATTCTTTATTTTACTTTTTTATTTTTTTAGTTTTTCAATTCAACCATCCCTTTTATGACATTATTAATTCTTTTTTTTTCCACGATTCCTTCTTTCTAGGGGGGTGATAGTTTGGGGGTTGGAATTTACATGTTGTGGGGATTTGCTGGGTTTGGGGGGGGGTGCTTTGTTTTTTCAGGGCGAGTTTGGATAATTAGGCATATGGGGGAATTTTTTATTACTTATTAATGATTTGTAATATAATTTTATTTTTTCAGTTTTAAACAAGTACAAAATGATTTTTTCTGGGGGTCTGGGGTCTTTAAGCTAATGGGGGCGTGATTTTAAAATTTGTTTTTTTGTTAAAGTGGGTTTGTAACATTAACATATGATTTTTTTATATTGTTTTTTGTTTTTAACGATTTTTTATTTTTTTGGAGTCAGGATTTTTTTATTTTTTTTTTTTAGTTAATGATTTTTTGAATATACCAGGACCTTCATTAAGACTGTCCAATTGTTTATTATTTTTGGGGTTTGTAAGTTTCAATATTAGGCTTTTTAATAGGGCTTGTGGGAAATATTTGAAAAATAAAGGGGGATTATTAATAATAGATTTTTTGTATATTGGGATGATTCATTGTATTTAAAATATTATTATTTATATAGTTTTTAACTTTCTCATGTTATGATTTTGTTTTTTTGGAGCTGGGAGAGGGTTTTTAATATAAATAAAGGAAAATATCAGTAGGGGGGGATACAGTATAAAATATATTTTTTTTTTTTTTGAGTGGGGGATATGCCATATTTTTTAAAAGATTTGATATTTTGGCTTTGGTCTTGACTCAATTGGGTATAGACTGCTTCTAGGGTAGGGGGGTATTTTGTTTTAATTTTTTGGGTTTTTTTTAACCTCCCCTTATTTCGGTGAGTGAGGATATTGTAAATATTATTTTTGGACTTGTTACGTTAGGTTGGGGGTGGATGGGGTTTATTGATAAATTTGGTGTATTATATCTATATTTTTCTGGTGGTTATATTTGGGAGGTGGGGTTTTGGGGTGGTATGATTTTGACTTTTATATTTATATAATGGGTGGGGTTTTAATATATGTGGTTTTTAGTTTATTTTTTTTTCATTTTTAGGTTTGAGGGGTATTATTTTTTGGATATGGGGGTTTGTTATTTTTCTCCACAATTATATATTTTTGGTGTGGGTTAGTGTGAGGGATATTGTTTTGTTTATTTGAAATTTTTGGGGTATATTTTATTGTTTTTCAGGGCGGAGTTTTGGGGGGTTAACTTTAAATATTTGTTTGGAGAAAAAAAGAAACAAAAAATACGGATATATTTACCCTCAGATTTAATTTAAATTTTTTGTTTTATTTTAATTTAATAATGGTTTCCCTTTATTATTATTTTGGGTTATGGGGTTTGGGGGAGTTTTTGTGTGTTTTATACATTACCAATAGTGGGGGTTTTTTTTTTATTAACATTTATTTTATTCAAAAAAAACCCATTCGACTTCAATTCCAAAAGATATTGCTCCTGGTTATCATTTTCTTTTGGGTTTTAAGTATTTGGTAAAAAAACTTGTCCCTATTGTTACTCCCCAACCTTTTTGTTATTTTTTTCTTTAATAGGGGGTATAAAATTGTGGTGATTTTGTTGTTTTTTAATTTTTAATTTATTTTTTTTTATTAGATTTTTGATTTTTTTTAAGGTGTTTTTCAACATTTTTATGAGATATATATTTTTTTTTAGGGTGGGGGGGGGAACCTTAAACCATCCTTATGAACAATATAAGAGAAATGATTTTAATATCTCCCTCAAAAATGTTTGATAATCCCCCCACCTTCTCTTATAAGGTAAACTCTTTTCTTTTTTTAGCTTTTTCTATTTAAATTATTTTTTTTTAGAAAGGAGATATATTTTTTATGCCCCTTTTTACTTTTATTTTTTTACCATAGTTTAGTTTTTCCTCTTTTTTCTGTTCCCCCCCCCTATTTAATATAGGGGAAGAGTTAAGTGGGATTAGAAATTTTGTTTTGTAAAATCCCTTTATCATATAAAAAAAATTAAGAGAAAAAAAAAAAAATGCTCGTAGACAACTTTGGTAAAAAGTAGAAAGAGGGGGTGGCTTCAATTTTTTTAATTTGCTGAAGATTGGGGGAGGGGGTTTTTTGTTTAGAGTGTGATTGGGTGGGGTACAGTGGTTTGAGAGAATCCTCCCACCACGGTGGGAGGGTAGGGGGGGGTAGGGGATCTTGTGAATTCCCTGAGTTTTATTAGTAGATTAGAGAGTTATTTGAAAGAGGGGTTTATGTTGAGATTTTTTGTTTGACTATAGTATGAAGGATGAGGGGTGTTGATTCCATTGGGATGTTTGAGTTAGTTTTTTGGAGTGTGGTAGACAGGTGGGGAGTTATGGTCCCATGTGGGAGTTCATTTCCCGGGTCTCTTTCGTTCTTCTTATGTGTGTGGGGTGGGTGGTGGTTGTGGGGTGGGGAGTGGGATTTTTGTATATTCGTGTGGTTGGGACTATTGGATCTTTCTAAATTGTTGCCTATAAGGGTGGGTTACTCATCTTTTGGCTGTTTGGTGTTGTGGGGGGATTTGGTGGGGGCATGAGGGATTTTGCGTTGTAGTCCACTGGGGGCGTCGTTTCGGGGGGTTAGAAAACTATTTTATTTACGATTGGCAAGGTCCTGTTTGGGGGGTGTTGAGAGTGTCTGGCTAGAGAACATGAGTCCTTGACTTTTTTCCTATGGGGCTGTCTTTTTGTTCCCTCCTCACCGATTTGAGTAGGGGAAATTGACCTTACTTCGCCAATAAGGGGGTGTAATATGTTAATTATATGGGTCTTGGGGGGGGTGTGTCATACGTGGGTGTTCGTGGGGTGTAACTTCATGTAATGTTACTTGGGCTGGTTGGGCTACGTTGGGTTTGCGGGTATGGTGGGGGGGGGTGTTAACTCTTCGTTTGGATACAGGGTGGGGTGTCGTCGGAAGGCTGAGTTCATGGGGGGTGCGGTTTTGGCCATTCTAGGACGTGTGTTAATGGGGGTTCGGAAATTCTGGGGTTCAGGGACTGGAGGTGCCAATTCGGTTGTTTTTAATTTTTTACACTGGGGGGGGTTTTCTACCGGTATAAGGGTGGAAGTAGATGATCGGCCATATAATGTATCCAAGGGGCCCCATGGGGTCAGGAATAAGTGATTATTGGTCCTGTTTTCTGTTTGCACCTCTTCACCGTTACTTTTGACTGGTGATGTTCTTTGTTGTTTTTGCCTAATTATGGGGGCTTATTCTATAGCAAAATTTGGAAAAATGACAATTTCGCCTAAGTGTTAGTGTGGCAGCTGTAAATTGAAAATTATATTTTTTTAGGTCGGGACCAATATTATCCACCTTAGTACCGCCTGCACTTCTTTCGCCTAACAGGTTTTACTTTATTTCCTGAGGGACGTTCGTATCCCGACTTTTGTACTAAGTATACTATGTTGAAGGTTTACGTATACTTCTTGATAAATTCCTGGAAGGGTTTTGGTATGCATCATTTTTTTCGTACCATGTTTTTGTACAGTTCTCCCTAGGATTGATTTTTGCGAAACGTTGCTGGCTTATTTCCTTTTTCATCTCCATTCTCTACGGGGGGAGGGGGCGAGGAGCATCAATGTTTTTGAGGGGATAAGCATAGATTTGTGCGAGATGTCTTTTTTGGGGGCTCGTTTTTAGGTTTTGCCTGTATTTAGAATCTTCCTTTGCAGCTACTGTTTTTACTCAGTTGGATTTAGACACTTGTTTTCCTTTTTCCTGTTTACCACTCGCTCCTTCCGATATGGGCGCTTTTAGTTTGTTTTTCCTTTTGGTTGTTAATGTTTCACCAAACACCCAACCATACCCTCTTCGGTTTATTGTTTTTTTCGCTTATTGCTTGCATGCCTACTCGGTCACCGTTTCTTAGGGGATTGACTTTTTAAGAAAATGTTTTTTCACTCTATGTTTCATTGGTATTCTCTTGAAGGATATTACACATGTTTTACAACCAAGAAACATCCTTAAAAACCCGTGTTCGTTCCTCGTTATGTGTCCCCATGCTCAATGTTTATGTGGGGTGTCTCACATACTTGATTGTTGTGTACCCAGGCTAGTAGGGCCCATTTTAACTATTTTTTAATTCACTTGGCCCCTCTTTATCCTTTTTGCTATTTAGTCCGAAAAAAAAAACTAAATGAAAAACAGTTTTTACTCCTTTAACAATGGTTTCTTTTTGTTATGTCAAACCAGTAATCCCAAATACTTCCCCTGATCCTTTTTTGAAAAAACTATCGGTGGCCCAACATGTACAACTTTTCCCTGGGAACTTTATAGGTTGGGGGTGTACCTTTGGTTTTTATTTTTTTTTACACTTTTTCTTTTTCTTTTTTGTTTACACAACTTTGTTTGGTTGACAATCGTGTTTGTCCACTGAATTGTCCGTAGGATAGAAATAAACACAGTGACTGTATTATGCCAACTTTGAATAGCCTCAATCAGAGTTTTTCACAGCTTTTTATTCACAGGTGACTGGGAACTGGCGTTCCACACCGTAATGTTAGGGGTCTAGGGAACCCGAGGAACCACGCTGCCCAGAACAACCAACTAAGGTTTCGCTGCTTCCATTATGGCAGGGCACCGTCCCTCCCCTCTTGCCCCCATAAAGTTTCTACACTTGTTTGGCTGGGGATGTATGTTAACTCAGTTTGGTAAAAACGTGATTTAAAATGGTGTGTAAAGGCTTTTCGCCGAGATTTTTTAACCTTTATGCATTCTTTTCATAAAGGTTATAAACCACCTTCTGTTATGGCTCGCAGCAGTTTATTGCCCACAATACCCCCGCGTCAGATAGGGTTACCTTGAGCCCCCATCACGGTTCAGCAATTTGTATGCATTTACAGCCTTTGCTGTCTTGAGTTTCTTGCCTATTCTTGGCTCCCCGTTGCTTTTGTCAATCAGTTTTTTTTTGGTCAGTCATCCCAAACTGAGGAGTAGTATGGGGGGGGGTGTGTGCCACCAGCCACAGCTTTGTGTGTGAATGGACCCACAAGCAGCGGAGTGACCCCATAGCATCCGCTGCTTGGCTTGTGGGGGAACCACCCCACACGAAAAGAGGTAGCCTGGGTTGAGCCACTGCGGGGGAACGCCAGAAGGCAGGATCCAGGGCTGCTCTGTGCCTCTAAAATACACTGCACACAGCAGGTATGTCATCACACAGGAACCAAATCACGGTCTAGTTTGGTAGTTGTTGGTGGCTTCGGCCAATTATTAATTCACACCCTGCTTAACACTTTTATCTCTTTAATGTCCCCCCAACGTTTTAATTCCCTCATTAATCCCTCTTGTATCTAGAGGAAGTGCATCCTCCAATTAGTATTTGAACTCCTGTATATGCAAAAGGCCCCTAGCTGTAATTAACGCAAGCCCCCTCCACCACAAAAGGTTCCAAATTCAATTAGTGTATCCTCCTCATTGTTATCCCGTTTACAGCTACAAATCCAATTTATTGTGTTTCCTTGTCCATACCTGTCTTGTGCCCAGATGTCCTACATCCCTAATTAGTGCCTTACTTTTGTATTAATGTATTCTCCCCACTGTTTCTTGTTTACAGCTGCAAATTTCAATTATTGTGTGTTTCCTTGTCCCATCCTGTCCAACCAGTCTTTTGCCTAAATATAATATCCGCCCCACTGTCTCCTGTTTTACAGCTACAAATTCAATTACTGTATTCCTGTTCCTGTCCGTTCTCTCCTATTGTCATCCCAAAATGTCCCGGAAACTCATAATAAGGCAGTCCTTGCTAATGACCCCCCTCCACCTCTGGCCCTTGCTCAGGGGGTTTAAAAGATCAGTGCTGGTCTCTCCTGAAGAGCCATTCTGCTGTGACAGCCCACTAAGAGGTCTAGCCTGTGGCTCGACTTAGTGGCCCAGGCTCTGCCTGGGACCCCCCCAAGCCTAGGGGGAAGATCGTCTGCCCCTACCTGAGACCCCAAGCTGAAGGGAAACTGCCTGCCAGCTAACTGAGACCCCCAGACCAGGGGCAGATTGCTTGCCTGTTGCCCATGACCCCTGCCCAGGGGTAGGTTGCCCGCCTTTTGTCCGAGACCCCTGTCCAGGGGTAGGTTGCCACCTGTTGCCCGAGGCCCCTGCCCAGGGGTAGGTTGCACGTCTGTTGCCCGAGACCCCTGTCCAGGGGTAGGTTGCCACCTGTTGCCTGAGACCCCTGCCCAGGGGTAGGTTGCCGCCTGTTGCCCAAGACCCCAGTCCGCTGTGCAGTCACGGAGGGAGCCCAGCTGAGGCGGGAGGGCAACTTCATGACCAGGCTCTGTCTGGGACCCCCCAAGCCTAGGGGGGAGATCACCTGCCTGTTGCCTGAGACCCCTGTCCAGGGGTAGGTTTCCACCTGTTGCCCGAGACCCCTGCCCAGGGGTAGGTTGCCCGCCTGTTGCCCGATGACCCCTGTCTAGGGGTAGGTTGCGCCTGTTGCCCGAGACCCCAGTTTTGCTTTGCAGTCACGGAGGGAGCCTAGCTGACGCGGGGACCCTCATGACCAGGCTCTGCCTGGGACCCTCCAAGCCTAGGGGGGAGATGGTCTGGCCTGTTGCCCGAGACCCTAGCCCAGAGATAGATCGCCTGCCTGCTGCCCAAGACCCCAGTGCAGGGGTGGATTGCCTGCCTGTCGCCGGAGACCTTAGCCTAGGGGGGAGATTGTTTTCGCCTGCTGCCGAAGACGCCAGTCCAAAGAGAGGGGGAAAAGATTGTTCACTGCTGCCGAAGACCTCAGTCCAAAGAGAGGGGAACACCACACAAGCCTTATCCCTGGGGGACCAGACACCCTGTCGGATCCGTGGACACATGCTTTCCCCTGTTTTACCTAAAAACTGCTTCTGGGACGGTCCCTGTTTTACCCGAACTGTTCCTGTGATGACCCTTGCCCTTTGTGGGATTACCATCCACCACAGAGACTCTTCTTTTGCCCTTGGTGCTGGACTACAAGTATCTTATCCCCTCCTCGCTGTCCCCACCCCCTATTGGCCAGACCACTCGTGCCGGGAATAGTCCCTAGTTTGCACACAAATCACCCTTCCTGCCATTTCCCCATTGAATGACTGTCATTTTGTTGTCTCAATAAAGCTTTGCGTGTTCTCCATCCTCTGTGTGTTCTGTCCTGCTTACGCTTCCGTCACAGTATGTATAACATATTTATTATTTTATGGGGAAAAAAAAAAAATTAACATTTAGTATCGCTTTAAGTCCTGTCCACTACACTGCCTGGGATTTTTTGTATGCTACCCTGTTTCCCCGAAAATAAGACCTGCCCCAAAAATAAGACCTAGTACTAATTTTGGGAATAGTGAAAGTATAAGTCCTACCCCGAAAATAAGACCTAGTTGTGATCAGAGCTTTTTTTCAGCTGGAACATGGCGGAACGCCATTCTGCCACCTCTGACACTGGCCCTATGCACACCAATATCTACTGTCTCTTAAACAACACAGAAGCGCGGATTTTGTGTTTGCAAGTGACAGTTCCTTTTATAAGTGACAGCACCATCTGCTCCCACAGAACCTCCTGTCAGGAATCTAGGAATGACCAGAAAAAGGTGTGGACTGACACAGGTAAACGCCAGCTTCAGGTATAGTATAATAATACAGTTTATTATTAGCCACCCAGATATATATATATATATATATATATATATATATATATATATATATATACATATACATATATATATATATATATACACATACATACATATATAAACGCACAGAGAACAAACCAACCTTCCACTAATCTTAGTAGGTGCAGGAACACAGGCGTAGTCAGGGCTGGAGAGGTGGAGTGGTCAGGCCGGCCGTAGGGTTCTGTAATGTCCGTTTGGTGGTACCTCTAGCGGTCCTCAGGACAGGATTCCCCAGGGCGCTGAGTCTAAGTCCCAGTCTGCTTATTCACCAGGGCCCCTGATGGTGGGGATGGACTTGGAGCAGACAGGAACCAGGTCGCAGCCCCTGAGTACACCTGCTAGTGGTAGAGGGATCCACCAGAGGTATGTGCAGGTAGAAAGCCTGATGTGAAGAGGCAGAAGGTGTGAGCAGGGACGGCTGGATCCGTGCACGATGGATGGATGGCAGAGTAGTTAGCATGGTCAGACGGGCCAGGTCAGCAACGTGCGGGCAGCAAGGTACCAAAGGAGCAGGCAGAGAATGGTCAGGGTCACAAGCTGGGTTCAGTAACTCACGGGCAGCGTGGTACAGGGGATCAGACAGAAGGATGGTCAGGCAAGCCAGGGGTTCAACAGGAGACGGTCAGCAGAGGTCAGGATCAAGCCGGGTCAGCAACGAAGCAGGAACACAAGATACTAGGTACAGGGGCTCATGGGAAAACATACACCAAGGCCCAGATCACAGGCCTGGTCATGCCTTAAATACACCTTCTGCAATCAGCCCCAGGTTTGGCTGATTGCAGAAGTGAGCTTCTGGCTGCTGAGAGCACCCGCTGGTCAGCCCTGGTACTGCAGCCCACACGGCAGGTGAGTCCCACCACCAGTGCTGAGTCCATTCCTGACACCTCCCTACCTCTGTACTCACTGTGGGACAGGGAAGGAATAGATATCTGTGGGCACAGTGTGCAGTGTGTTTAGGGACGGGTGGGACAACTCGTCCTGCAGCCTAATGCATGGAAACCGATGCCCCAAGGGTGATCACCAGCCAGTGGGGAAGAGGCGGAGTGGTGAGTGAGTGCGCTTGGTGCACTGTGTGGGAAGATAGAACCCAAAATGGGAGCTACTATAGAGAGGGGCCAGCTGCTGACAGCCGTGCTTTGCAAAGTTAGCTAACCCTATGAGGGCAGTGGAGGGGGGGATGTGCAAAGGTGAGCTGCAGTCAGGTGTTGCAGAGATAAATTGACAAGTGAGTTGCAGACAGGGTACATAGGTGAGCTGCAGCTGGGGGGGTGCAGAGGTGTGCTGAGTTGCAACCCACCTCTGCACCCCCCAGCCACACCTCAACTCTGCACCCCCTGGCCACAGCTTGCCTCTGCACCCCCCAAGTCACAGCTCACCTCTGCATCCCCTGCCCACAAACTCACCCCTGCACCCTGTCTGCAACTCACCCCTGCACCATGTCTGAAACTCACCTGTCAATTCACCTCTGCAACACCTGACTGCAGCTCACAACTGTCATCAGCCAGCCCTCTCTATAGTAACCCTCATCCACAACTGCACCCCGTGTCCACACCTGTACATTAAAAAAATAAGACCTAGTGTGTTTTTTTGAGCCAAAAAAAATATAAGGCAGTGTCTTATTTTCTGGGAAACACGGTATATAATCCTGACACCTGCACTCTATAAACTACAATGTACATTCCCTAGTTTTGACCCCTGAACTTTTTATGCTTTGTTGAGCTAGACTTATAGTTGACCAAAGTATGTATTGTCTCAACAGTTGTCGGTTGTTGTATTGATGCCAACCGTTTCAGTGAAAATGAGTGTATGCAGAAATACAGATGTATTGGAATGGTCTCATTGTTTTTAAAAAATATAATTTGTCCTGAGGTTTATGTGTGTCTTTGTGACTTCTGCTTGTGGCACAGTAACTAAGGCATATTTTGTGGGTAGAAAGACTGTGCCAAATCTATAGCAAGTGGGCGCAGGTTCTCCTTAACTATTCCACTTTAAATCACGCTGCTAATTGAAGTGATAGGCAAGCCATTCAACAAGTGCAAGAAGTTGTCATTTTAGGGCAGTGTATAAACATATAACTTAATTTCAATTATTGTAGGGTTTTTCGGTTTTAGGGCAACAATCTTTTTCTGCATCACTTATAAAAATTAATGAGAGGAAATGTCCACTCTAACTTATTTAAGACTCATGAAGTATTTGTGATTTCTAGTGGAAATCTTTAGGAAAATATTAAAGTAGTAAACCCTGAGAGACATTTAGGTTGTTTTTTGCTTGTTTTTAATAATTTAATATTTCTTTGTTTTGTTTTTTTTAAATACATTTTTATTGTTTTCATTGTTTTATAGATTTGAGATTTTTTGGCTTTTTTTCTGCTCAATTGTGTTTTTAGTATAGTTTATTTCCTTATGTTCCTTTTGTCTGTTTTGATAATATTTTAGTAATAATTAATTGTCCATTTAAAAGTACAAACATACCATTTTTGATTGCTGTAATATCCCCAAAATTGTTGAAGAGGAAATCCTATCAGTCACATCACAGGTAGGTTACACACATATGATGTAAAGTATACCTGTTCTCAAGTAACATTGGTGAAGTTCATCAAAGGCATTAAATGCGGGCACCCAAAACTCAGTATTCTTCTGTGCATATTATAAAACACTGCATTAGACAAATGACAGCTTCACCTGCTGGGGCTGCTGGTAAGTTCTATCCTATTCCACTTTCTCTTGTTTTTGGTCATTGAGGTTAACCATCATACTGAGTAACCAACTTGAAGGTACAGGAGGTTGTATGAGTTGGACCATCCCAGACATAACCTCAGCAAAGTAATGATAATTTCATGTGGTGTTCAATTGTGTGAGTTCAATGGGCACTGGAAAAAAAAAAGTACAACAAACTATTTCCTAAATATTTCTTTCCAAAAATGTCAACAGAAAGAAAAATGGTGTATCCCATCTCTTATGTTCTATCAAAAATTATATTTCAGCTGTCTGATATTATGTAGCACATTAGTGCATTTGGATAGTCTGAGCATAATTCTTTTTCAATTACGTATATACTTATGCTATTAATACACCCTGTTTCAAATGATTATGTAAATTCTATTTACCGTATTTTTCGCTCCATAAGACGCACCTAGGTTTTAGAGGCAGAAAACAGGAAAAAAAATATTCGGAACCAATGGACTGCAGACATAGTACAGGAGATGACCAGAGACTGCGGACATAGTACAGGAGATGAGCAGAGTCTGCGGACACAGTACAGGAGATGACCAGAGACTGCGGACACAGTACAGGAGATGACCAGAGACTGCGGACACAGTACAGGAGATGACCAGAGACTGACTGCGGACACAGTACAAGAGATGACCAGAGACTGCGGACACAGTACAGGAGATGACCAGAGACTGCGGACATAGTACAGGAGATGACCAGACTGCAGACACAGTACAGGAGATGACCAGAGACTGCGGACACAGTACAGGAGATGACCAGAGACTGCGGACATAGTACAGGAGATGACCAGACTGCAGACACAGTACAGGAGATGACCAGAGACTGCGGACATAGTACAGGAGATGACCAGACTGCAGACACAGTACAGGAGATGACCAGAGACTGCAGACACAGTACAGGGGATGACCAGAGACTGCGGACATAGTACAGGAGATGACCAGAGACTGCAGACATAGTACAGGAGATGACCAGAGACTACGGACACAGTACAGGAGATGACCGGAGACTGCGGACACAGTACAGGAGATGACCAGACTGCGGACACAGTACAGGAGATGACCAGAGACTGCGGACACAGTACAGGAGATTACCAGAGACTGCGGACACAGTACAGGAGATTACCAGAGACTGCGGACATAGTACAGGAGATTACCAGAGACTGCGGACACAGTACAGGAGATTACCAGAGACTGCGGACATAGTACAGGAGATGACCAGAGACTGCGGACACAGTACAGGAGATTACCAGAGACTGCGGACATAGTACTGGAGATGACCAGAGACTGGACACAGTACAGGAGGTGACCAGAGACTGCGGACACAGTACAGGAGATGACCAGAGACTGTGGACATAGTACTGGAGATGACCAGAGACTGGACACAGTACAGGAGGTGACCAGAGACTGCGGACACAGTACAGGAGATGAGCAGAGTCTGCGGATATAGTACAGGAGATGACCAGAGACTGCGGACAGTACAGGAAATGACTGCTGACCTTTGGGGAGGGGGGGGGGGGGTGCGGGTACCTGAATTTGGCAGGTACCCGCTCTTACTTCCGCGGAGTTGTTCTTTAGTTAGTGTCCGCTCTGCAGCGGGACCTTACCTGCTTAATAATGTGGAACACCCTCCTTTAGTAGTTTTTCCTTAAATTGGGCTCACCTGCCAATCTAATTATCACAGGTGTCCGAGATTGTTTTTAGTGATCAAAAGAGCCCTGACACACAATGCCATCCATGAGTTAAACTGAAAAACAAAATATTTAATCTTTGTGACACCATATTTTTCGCTCCATAAGATGCACTTTTTCCCCCCCAAAAAAAGGGGGGAAATGTCAGTGCGTCTTATGGAGTGAATATGGAGCGGCCGGTCTGGTATTTCCACTGCCACCGTGTCAGAATACCGGGCCGGACGCTCAGCTCTGCAGCGGGACCTTACCTGTTCCTCTATCCAGCCGTGCGCTGTCTTCCCGGCTTCTGTAGTGTGGGCGCACGGCTTGACAGCCGGGTGCCCAGTGCACATGAGCGAGAAGCGCTGCGCTTTGTGGTCCGGTGGCTTCTGGGACCTGTCATGTGTCCCAGGTGCCGCTTTACCATTCACAAAGAGCACCGCTTCTTGCACATGCGCACTTGGCACCCGGCCGCTCCATATTCGCTCCATAAGACGCACTGGCATTTCCCCCCCTTTTTTGGGGGGGAAAAAAAGTGCATCTTATGGAGTGAAAAATATGGTGTCACAAAGATTAAATATTTTGTTTTTCAGTTTAAGTCATGGATGGCATTGTGTGTCAGGGCTCTTTTGATCACTGAAAACAATCTCGGACACCTGTGATAATTAGATTGGCAGGTGAGCCCAATTTAAGGAAAAACTACTAAAGGAGGGTGTTCCACATTATTAAGCAGAGCACCATTTTCAAGCAATATGGGGAAGAAAAAAGATCTCTCTGCTGCCGAAAAGAGTGAAATAGTTCAATGCCTTGGACGAGGTATGAAAACATTAGATATTTCACGAAAACGTAAGCGTGATCATCGCACTATTAAGAGATTTGTGGCTGATTCAGAGCACAGACGGGTTCATGCAGATAAAGGCACATTGAGGAAGATTTCTGCCAGATCCATGCATCGGATCAAGAGAGCAGCTGCTAAAATACCATTACATAGCAGCAAACAGATATATGAAGCTGCTGGTGCCTCTGGAGTCCCACAGACATCAAGGTGTAGAGTCCTCCAGAGTCTTGCAACTGTGCATAAACCTTCTATTCAGCCACCAATAACCAATGCTCACAAGCAGAAATGGCTGCATTGGGCAGAAAAAAAATACATGAAGACTAATTTTCAAACAGTCCTGTTCACTGATGAGTGCCGTGCAACCCTGGATGGTCCAGATGGATGGAGTAGTGGATGGTTGATGGACGGCCACAACAAGGCTGCGACGTCAGCAAGGCGGTGGTGGAGTCATGTTTTGGGCCGGAATCATGGGAACAGAGCTGGTCGGCCCCTTTAGGGTCCCTGAAGGTGTAAAAGATGACCTCTGCAAAGTATGTGGAGTTTATGACTGACCACTTTCTTCCCTGGTACAGAAGGAAGAACTATGCTTTCTGTAATAAAATCATCTTCATGCATGACAATGCACCATCTCATGCTGCAAAGAATACCTCTGCATCAATGGCTGCTATAGGGATAAAAGGAGAGAAAGTCATGGTGTGGCCTCCATCCTCCCCTGACCTCAATCCTATTGAGAACCTTTGGAGCATCCTCAAGCAAAAGATCTATGAGGGTGGGAGGCAGTTTACATCCAAACAGCAGCTCTGGGAGGGCTATTCTGACATCTTGCAAACAAATTCAAGCAGAAACTGTCCAAAAACTCACAAGTTCAATGGATGCAAGACTTGTGAAGCTGCTATCAATAAGGGGTCCAATGTTACAATGTAACAAGACCTGTTAAAATGTTTAAAAAGTTAAAATGTTGTTAAAAGTTTGATTGAAATAGCTTTTGATTTCAGTAAATATGCTGCAAACACAACAAATGACAATTTTCAGTTCTTTACAACCTATAAAGTGTTTTGAAACTTACTGTGCGGAATAATTGGGAACAGTCATTGGAAGTGTTTTATGTTTAACAAAAATCCTGTTATCATTAGGAGGTTTGTTCAATAAAATGTGAATTGTACTCTTAATATAGTTGTAACATGAGAATTATGCTGACTGTTATTTACATCAATTATTTAGGTAAATGAGAAAAATATAATTTGTATATTAATTTGGAACAGGGTGTACGTTCATGCCTTGTCTATTTAGATTGAGATACACTAATTATAGATAAGAGGAAGAAGGTTTTTGTACGGCGTTGTATCACTGTGTGAGAGGGAAGCTCTTGGTCTGCATACAGAAATACTCGGCTTCATCTTCTGCCAGAGCTCCATTGATTGTAAGAGTGAAATCTCTGTACGGAGATCCAGATCTACTGCCACTGAATCTGTCCGGGACTCCAGAGTGGCGATTGGTTGCCCAATAGATAAGACGTTTTGGGGGTTGATCAGCTTTCTTTTGGAACCAATATATTAGACTGTCACCAGCTGAGTCAGTAACATCAGAACTTGATTTACAGTTTATCTGAACTTTCTCTCCTGGAGACACTGAGATATGTTTTGGAGTCTGCGTCATCACAATCTCTCCATAAGAGGCTTGGGAGACAAAGAAGAATTATAATTAGCTGCAATTAAACCAGATAGAAATATTCTATGATTCTAATATTGTTACAAAAAGATAAGGATTGGTAAAATAAAAGGATGTTTAAAGAAATCATCCAGTGATCATACATTTTCTGTAACTTTTGTATAAAGATAAAGGACACAGAGCAGATATGGCAGAGGGACCATCTTGTCAGGACTGTCACACAAACAGATCATTGGTTTCCAGAATACGGAGTTTATATCATATGAAGTCTAAAAGGAAATAAGCTCAGAGTTCCTGTATGTAAAATAGGAAGTATGCAAATTGTACTGTCACAGATTCCTCGCCCCACACCTTGTATTAGAATTCTGCACAATGTCTCTCCAGTCTTATAAAAAGGATGTTTTTTGTAGTTTGTACATTTTGTAAACACGGTGTAGTCATGATGAACAACAGTGATGGTTAAGTAAACCCCACTCTCTGTTGAGCCAGCTGGAATAGGTTCTTGAGCTTCACTTTATTGGATGGCTATTAAGCATAGGAATCATTTGACCCAGGTACCTAGGTACAAGTCATCGGGTCTAGCTAGATCTCTAGCAGAGCATGACTGATTGTCACAATGACATACCTTGCACTCTGCTGACAGTGTCAAACAGAAATGTGAAAAGGGGGTACTTACCAAAGATAACCAATGTATTAAGGGGCACTGATCACCAATGTAATAAGGGGCGCTGACCATTGAGCACCAATGTAGTGAGGGGCACTGAACACTTCATAGTCCTGACTCTTGCACTTCACACACTGGGTAGGGTTGCCACCTCATCCCTTTAACCAATTGCCTACCGGGCACGTATACCCCCTTCCGGTCCAGGCCAATTTTTCAGCTTTCAGCGCTGTTGTACTTTGAATGACAATTGCGCGGGTCATGCAACGCTGTACCCGTATGAAATTTGTATACTTTTTTTCGAGACATATAGAGCTTTCTTTTGGTGGTATTTACTCACCACTGAGTTTTTTTTATTTTTTGCTAAACAAACTAAAAAAATACTGAAAATTATGAAAATAAAAAAGTTTTTTTCTTAGTTTCTGTTATAAAATTTTGTAAATAAGTAATTTTTCTCCTTTACTGATGTGCATTAATGAGGCTGCAGTGATGGGCACTGATAGGCTGCACTGATGGGCATTGATAGGCATCACTGGTGGGCATTGATAGGCATCACTGGTGGGCATTGACAGGCATCACTGATTGGCACTGAAAGGCAGCACTCATATATGGCACTGATAGGTGGCACAGACTGGAACTGTTAGGCAGCACTGACAGTCACTACTGATGGACACTGATAGGTGGCACTGACTGGCACTGATTGTTGGCACTGATAGGTGTCACTAACTGGCAATGATAGTTGGCACTGTAAGGCAGCTCTGATGGGCACTGATACGTGGCATTGATGTGCACTGGTAGGCGCCACTGACAGGCACTGATAAGTGGCACTGATGGACACTGATAGGTGGCACTGATAGGCAGCATTGACACTGATAGGTGGCATTGATTGGCACTGATAGGTGTCACTGACTGGCATTGATAGCTGGTACTGAAAGGCAGCACTGATGGGCACTGATATGTGGCATTGATGGGCTCTGACAGGTGGCACAGATAGGGCTACACTGATCATCAGTGCCCTGATGATCAGTGTAGATGTCCCCACCAGTGTAGATGTCTGAGGAATGCTGCTTACCAGCTCACCTCTCCTCGTGCTGTCAGCGTGAGGAGAGGACTACCGATAACCGGCATTTCCTTGTTTATATGTGATCAGCTGTGATTGGACACAGCTAATCACATGACAAAGCATGTGTCATCGGGATGGTGGCTGCCTTCAGGCTTTCTGCTAGGCTTGTTCCTTCCCTAGCTTCACAGCTGGTGTTCTCTCTGGGGCCCGGTGAAGTCAAGTGATTCTCCTTTATAGATCCCATCCTATAGGTAGGAACCTTCCCACTGTGCGCCCTCCCAGGCTCCTGCATCGTAGCTTCTCACTCCATCTTCCTCATGAACTCTCCTGCTGCTAAACAGGCTCAGTGACACTTAAAGGCTGCCCTAACACCATGCCAAGCCTCCTGCTTGGGGATTGGCCTGAGTCCCTTAAGTGTGCAGATCAGCCCCTCCCCTCCCTCACCCACTAAGTTCTAGAGACTTCTCCAAGTCTCTAGATCAGGGGGAGGTATCGGGGAACTGATCTGCAGAGCCTCTCAGCCCCTGCCCAAAGGTGACCTGGCTGACTCATCCCAGGCTGCCACTCATCCTTCCTTACTGGAAAAATAGCTAACTCCCCCCCTAGCTAACTAGCTTATTATAGTTTTCTTGCAGCATTTTATGGCAGCAATATTTTTTGCTGTGCTTATTTATTAAAATTAGTGAAGGTAAAAAAGCAGCATCATAAATTATATAAGAAAAATTAAGTATTTGTGATTTCTAGTGCTATAAGGAAATATCCAAGTAGATGTAGGCACTGATCAAATGGCTTTTATCTGTTTTTTTTTCTTTTATAAAATTGTTGTTTTCACTTGTTTTCCTATATTTTTTTTGTTTCTCAATACTTCTAATCTCACGCAGCCACTTCCTCTCTACATGCACACCAATGATGACTGCACATCATTTCTCAGGACAGGTTTCCTAAAAATTACAACACTGGAATATGCCAGTGCAATGCTCAGCAGTGCTGCAGCTTGTAGCCTTCAATAACAGTGTGTGACACGGTGATGCTGGAGTACAGCTGAGAGCAGGGGCGGACTGACCATTGAGGCACTCGGGCACTGCCCGAGGGCCCAGGGTCAGTAGGGGGCCCCATGAGAATGCCCCTGGTACCTTTCATAGGCTTTTTTGGGTATGGTTTGAGTGTGGGCGAGGACATAGGGGCCCCATGATCCCCTATTGCCCGGGGGCCCCATGAGTTGTCAGTCCGCCCCTGGCTGAGAGACAGGGTGCATTGTCACCCTATAACAGGAAGTGCCTGAACAAGGACCTTCATGTCAAGATCACCAAATTTTTATATTAATAGAAGTTTTAGATTTAAAAATATTGAAAACATCTAACCACTCACCCTCCTGAGGATTTCCCTCCTTCCTGACCAGGCCATTTTTTTGCGTTATGGCGCTGCGTTACTTTAATTAACAATTGCGCGGTCATGCAATGCTGCACCCAAATTAAATTTACGTTATTATTTTCCCCACGCATAGAGCTTTCGTTTGGTGGTTTTTGGTCACCTGTGCATTTTTTATTTTTTGGGCTATTAAAAAAAAAAAATGACCAACAATTTTGAGAAAAAAGCAATAACTTTGACTTTTTGCTATTAAACATGTCCAATAAAAAAATTTTAAAAATCAAATTTTTGTCATAAATTTAGGACAAAATGTATTCTGGTCCATGTCTTTGCTAAATCAGCGACTTATAGCGGGACTGCGGGACTGTGGCGGCATTCTGACACTGGGGGAGAACTGACTTGGTGTCACTGATATCCCCAGTGACACCAATACAGTGATCAGTGCTAATAAAAAGCACTGACACTGTACTAATTGGCACTGGGCAGGAAGGGGTTAACATGACTGGCAATCAAAGGGCTAACTGTGTGCTGTTTTATTATGTGGGCTGTGTGTGTGCTTCACTGTAAACACACTGCTTTTCATGGCTGTGCTGGGCACTGCCATGAAAAGCAGTGTGAAGGAGCTGACGGGAGAGAACTGTTTTGATTACTAACGTCCCTCTCCTGAACACAGAAGAATCGCTTTTGTGGCTGTAACAGTACTTTTCTATAACATCTTTTAGAAAGATGTACAACAATGACAGAAAACACTTTTTATCCTTGTCTATGTAGAAAGCAGTGAATATGACATTAGCCGTGCATTCCCTGCAGCTGTATCTTCCTGGGGCATTTGTTTAAAATTACAGTAATTAAAGTGATTCTATATATATTTTTAAGCTTGTGATCTACCAGAACCCCCAGATCCTTCTCCACCATTGATTCCCCCAGTTGTACCCCCCCCCCCCAGTATGTATGATGCATGCATATTCTTAGCCCCCAAGTGCAGAACCTTACATTTATCAACATTAAACCTCATTTGCCACATAGTTGCCCAATTACACAGTGCATTGAGGTCGGCTTGTAAGTTGGAGACATCCTGTAAGAATGTTATTCCACTGCACAGCTTGGTGTCATCTGCAAAGCTTGAAATGGGATTTATAATCTCAAACCCTATATTGCTTATAAATATATTAAAAAGTACGGTTCCCAACACTGAACCTTGGGGTACACCACTGATGACTCTAGACCATTCAGAGTATGAATCATTAACCACTACTCTCTGAATACGATCTTTTAGCCAGTTTTCTATCCATTTACATACAGATTTTTTCCAAGCCCATAGACTTTACCTTACACATTAGCCGTGTGTGTGGAACAGTGTCAGCCAATCACATGGCAGCAGCTCAATTGATTTAGGCATCTAAATGTGGTGACCAGACGGCTGGTCTGAGTAGTTCAAAAATTGCTAATCTACTGGGATTTTCATGCACAACCATCTCTAGGGTTTACAGAGAATGGTCCGCAAAAGAGAAAAATATCCATTGAGCGGCAGTTGTGTGGATGAAAATGCCTTGTTGATGTCAGAGGTCAGAGGAGAATGAGCAGACTGGTTCCAGATGATAGAATGGCAACAGTAACTCATGTCAACAAGGACCAAAATCGCAGGAATGTTTCCAACACCTTGTTGAATCTATGCCAAGAAGAATGAAGGCAGTTCTGAAGGCACAAGGAGGTCCAACCCGGTACTAACAAGGTGTACCTAATAAAGTGGACAGTGACTGTATATTATAGTACTTTTTGATTGTAGTAATTTTTTTATATTTTATTACCCTATTTATTTTTCTTG
>CATNWA010002650.1:0-21731 GCA_951230385.1 Staurois parvus | reverse complement strand
TCCCCTTTGGAACATCGATCACTGTCATACCCCCATTTCCTTTCCTTTTTCCCAAACCCCTTTTTATCCCTTCCACCTCCTCCCCTTTACATCGAAATGAAACCCCCCCTCCTTCCTTTTACCCCCCCTTCCCCCCCCCCCTTTTTCGTTTCAAAAAAACCCCCCACTCCCCCTCCCGGAACTCCCAACCCACTTCATCCCTCCACACCCTCTCCTTTTTCCCACCGATCACTTTTAAAAACCCCCCACATCCCTCTCCGTACATGCGATCACTGTCATACCCCCCTTCTCCTCTCCGGTACAACCGATAAATGTCAAAACCTCCAAAACCCCTTCCCTGTACATCCGATCACTGTAAATACTTATCCTTTTAAAAAACCCCCCACCCCCCTTTCTCCTGTATACATACCAAGTATCACCATTTCTTTTCCCCACCACCCCCACATCTCTCACACTCCTCCTCCTGGTCTTATCGAATCTATTTCTGATACCCACTCTCTACTAGCCTGTTACCATACCGATCATACTGTCATACCTCCCTATACTCTCGCTCCTTTACATTTCCAAATGCTCACTGTCTATTCCTCATACAATGCTGCACCGGTACAATCTGATCTATGTTGACCTTACCACAATCCTCGCTGTACATACCGAATCTCTGTCATACCTCCACATCTCTCTCCTAGTGTACTATACCGTTCACTGTCCATTACCCACCACTCCTGCTTTACATGTCGATCACTGTACATAACTCCCACACTCCTTCCTGTACATACCGATCATGTCTACCGTCCACATCCGTCTCCAAGTACATAACGATCACTGTCATACTTATCACTGTCATACTCTCCGATCACTGTCATACCCTCCACACTCCTCTCCTGTACATACGATCACTGTCATACTCTCCACACTCCTCTCCTGTACATACTGATCACTGTCATACCTTCCACACTCCTCTCCTGTACATACCGATCACTGTCATACCTCCACACTCCTCTCCTGTACATACCGATCACTGTCATACTCCCACACTCCTCTCCTGTACATACCGATCACTGTCATACCTCCACACTCCTCTCTCTGTACATACCGATCACTGTCATACCTCCACACTCCTCTCCTGTACATACCGATCACTGTCATACCCAAACTCCACACTCCTCTCCTGTACATACCGATCACTGTCATACACACTCCATCCTGGGTCATGTCACTCATCCTAGTTAATGCTAGCCAACTCCATGTTCTCTTGGTAATGGTTTTTGGGTTTTACTCAAGGCCCAACTGCTGAAAGCAATGAAATGATGCACCTGTGGCCTCACTCTTCAGTACTGACTCCAGACCTTTCTATCCCGAAGTGTGATGGGGGAATCTCACAGTTTTCTCTTTGAGCGGAGCTCTTTTCCTGACCTAGGGACTGGAAATTTGTATCTTCTTGGTATCCAGTCTCCTAGCAGCCCACAGAGTTTTCCCTGCTTCTACCGACCTGGCAGAACTTCAGACTTCGGTTTACTATTTTCCTACACAGGACTTCTCCAGATCTGGGCCTGACACGGTTTCTATTTTCCTACACAGAACTCTCCTTCTCCAGATCTGGGCCTTGACCCCCACACGGTTTTCTATGTTCCTACCGATCACTCGTCACACTCCAGATCTGGGCCTGGCACGGTTTCTATTTTCCTACACAGGACTCTCCAGATCTGGGCCTGGTAATGGTTTTTGCCTTTTCTCAGACAGGCCCAGGACTGGGCTGAAAGGTTTGAAATGGGCCCTGTTGGCACAGGACTTCTCCAGATCTGGGCCTGACACGGTTCTATTTTCCTACACAGGTCTTCTCCAGATCTGGGCCTGACACGGTTTCTATTTTCCTACACAGAACTTCTCCAGATCTGGGCCTGGCACGGTTTCTATTTTCCTACACAGAACTTCTCCAGATCTGGCCCTGACACGGTTTCTATTTTCCTACACAGAACTTCTCCAGATCTGGGCCTGGCACGGTTTCTATTTTCCTACACAGAACTTCTCCAGATCTGGGCCTGACACGGTTTCTATTTTCCTACACAGGACTTCTCCAGATCTGGGCCTGACACGGTTTCTATTTTCCTACACAGGACTTCTCCAGATCTGGGCCTGACACGGTTTCTATTTTCCTACACAGGACTTCTCCAGATCTGGGCCTGACACGGTTTCTATTTTCCTACACAGGACATCTCCAGATCTGGGCCTGACACGGTTTCTATTTTCCTACACAGAACTTCTCCAGATCTGGGCCTGGCATGGCTTCTTTTGTACTCTTTGGTTCTGATTATTGGCATGATCTAGGCTTGGAGCCATCTCGTCTTTGAAATCAGAGAAATCTTTCAGTTCAGTACATCAGCTTGTCTGCACACTCGGTTCACATCTGTAACAATGAAAAGATTCTGATTTTCTTTTCAAATCACTTTTCTCCAAAGACGAGAATTAAATTAAACTTCTTGAGGTCACAAGTGGCTGGATGAGGCCATCTAGACTGTGGAAAGCTAATTATATTGCTTGTCATCAGAAACGGAAGATTTAATTACTTCTTAAACAGAAGGATTGCTGTAAACTTTCCTTTAACTGCATTAGGCTGAATATCTAATAAAAGAGATGTAGTGATTGTCCTACATGGATGTTTTATTCAGAGAATTACTGCTTCAGTGTGTTGGTGTGAGCCGGACAAGTAAGGGATTGTGATCACCAGTTTTAAAATATTCAATTTGCTTTCGGCACATGCTGATCAGGTCGCATCTGAGAATGGCCTGAAATCTGGGCTGATCTATTAGCTAAGAACAATGGGGAATCTGCCAATATTCTCCAACATGGCACAGAGAGGTTTATTAATTTATTGTCAAACTGTTAGTCATAAAACAGATATGGAGATCAGTACCTTTACCATATCGCTCAAGTCACATAAGAAAGATAGAATTTGAATTTTCAACTAGAGGATTCTTCATGGTCTTGGGCCAAGCCTAATATTTCTGTACATTGGACCTGGCAGGTCCCAGTAGGGTTACAAGATCAAGAAAATACTTTTTTCATCACACCGCTAAGACTATATGGGGTTTATTTACTAAAGCTGGAGAGTCCAAAATCAGACTCCCTTCTGCATAGAAAACCAATCAGCTTCTAACCTCAGCTTGTTCAATGAAGCTTTGGCAATGAATGAAACCTGGAAGCTGATTGGTTTCTATGCAGAAGGGAGTCTGATTTTGGACTCTCCAGCTTTAGTAAATAAACCCCTGTGTGTCTAATCCCATGCCTTTCGGGCTAACAAATGCCCCCAGTACCTTTCAGAGACTGAAGGAACCTTGCCTGGGGATTACAACATTGAGCAGTCCTGATCTACTTGAATGCCATTAACTTTTCTAAAACCTTTTGAAGCTTAGCAAGTGCCATTGATGCAGAAGAAAGTCCAATTCATTGGGCATGTCGTTGAAGATGGTGGAGTATCTCCTAACCCTGCTAAGATTCAAGCTCTGCAAAATTGGAATGCCTGAAAGACACTTACTAAACTGCATTCCTTCCTGGGGCTGGTGGGGTACTACAGGCGGTTTATCCCTAAATGTCCCCATATTTCAGCCCCCCTTACCCTGTTGTTGAGTGAACAGCCACCACAGCAAAGGGGAAGCCTTCGCCATCCATCCAAGCTCAATGGTGTGAACCACAACAATAATCCTTTGATACTCTGAAACAAAGACTGACTTTAGCCCCTCTCCTGATGTACAGGGACTATACTAACCCCTTCTGGGTGGAAGCCCTTAGATGGAAGCCTGCAAGGCTTGGGGGCTGTGTTAGCACAAGAACAGGACAGATGTGAACGAGTAATTTCATATGAGAGTTGCAGTCTTTGACCTTCAGAGCGCAACCCCCTTAACCAGGGGTGGACTGACAACTCATGGGGCCCCCGGGCAATAGGGGATCATGGGGCCCGGTGTCCTTGCCGTAACTCAAAAAAGCCTATGAAAAAGGTACCAGGGGCATCTCATGGGGCCCCCTACTGACCCCAGGCCCTCAGGCAGTGCCCGAGTTTCCAAATGGTCAGTCTGCCCCTGCCCTTAACTTTAGCTCATTAAATGGAAGCTCCTGGTCCTTGTGTGGGCTACCACTGAGAAATTTGCAGAAAATCTCATGGGGGCTCAAACTATACTGATAACAATCACCTAGCCTACCTAGATTCAGCGAAATCAGGGGCATTAGATCAGAGATGGGCCGCTCGGGTGCCTTCCTTTAGTTAGAAGATACACCACAAGCCAGGACAACTCAATAACAATTCTGATGCTCTCTCTTGATTTACTGTCGAGCACCCTCAAGGAGATGTGGATCAGAGTCAGAAAGACTTGGAAGTGGCCCCTCTCCTATCCCAATGCACCCCCCCCCCCTGTTCATGTATATCTGAGGTACAGACTGCAAATCAGCCTTCAGGGCTGGCCAAAGTATACACTCTGTCAGAATGGGCCACCCTACAGCAAAAGGATCCTTACACCCTCCCAGATACAACAGTTCCTCACAAGGATGTCGGGAATTGCCCACTGCATCCAGAGTCCTCCTATGGTAGTGGGACCGATTGGAGATCCAGGACATTGTTTTATATAGTCAATCTCATATACCTACTGAGCAGCGGGAGATTTTTGCAGATCATGGTTCCCAATCTCACATCCTCGAGCTCTGCCGGTTATAAGTCTATGTCGAGAGATTTACTGCACAATTGGATATAGGAACAGAAGATTGAAAAGTTTGTTCAATGTGCCATACACTTAAGAATGGATAGACCAATCAGAATAATTTTAATAAAATCAATTAATGACAGAATGTATCTTTTAGATAATTCCTAAATCTGATGATATTATCTGATTGTGTAATAAATCATTCCATCAGATCATTGTAGGTTTGGCCACCATTAGACTGTACGTTGCAAGTTCACCAGATCACGTCAATGCGATATCTCTGTGTCGGAAATGTAAAGTGTTGCACATGTAACAGGCAGTTTGATGCAATAGAACCTAATAAAAATCTTGTAGTAAGATCAAATATATCATAGACACATAAGTAGCTGGGAAACCGTGAGAAGTATTGAATGATCTTAGAGAGCACATAAGACCCTGGAGACTTGTAAGATTGCCATCTTTTCCCACCTTTGTGAATTGGTACTGAATATCAGTTGTGTTTGATGATCTTAGTTGGAATTGAAGTGTATATAAAACCAAAAATTGTTTTTTTTTTAATAACAGAACAGGGTTCAGTCAAGACCCCTGCGGGATGTTTGTGGCCTGTCGGGGAGATTCCATTTACTTTCTGTACCAGAGACACAGGAAGTTAGAGGAGATTTCTCCAAAGCTTTGAGATCTCCTCTCAGTTATCCCTATTGAAACATTTCCCCTAACTTCTTGTTCCTGTAAAAACTCCAAAAAATGTGGACTTCTTCACTTCCTGAGCTAGAGGCAAAGGTTCTCAGGACCAAAAGGCCAGTAAGGACACAGACAGCCAAGAAACCAGACAAGGGTTCCAAACTTCCAGTTTTAACCCAAAACTTAGATGATTTTTTCTTTGCATACAAGTTACCCTGCTGTTACCCGAACTGTTTTCTCTATCACATTGGAACAATTCCTCTTCCACAGGGCTTCACATTTTTCTTTGTGAGTGTGCTGGCAATAGCGGGGGGGGAGTCACATGCAAGGGTTGGTTCTTGATGGGAGCTGGAGAATATAGAGTGGGTTTGTGGAAAGTCTGTTCCTGTCACTGTGTAGATTTTGGTTTCTAAATTTCAAAATGCATATTTTGTCCATGTTTTCTTTGGTGTAAAAAATGAATAACAAAACCTCTATAACTGAAATATTCTCATTTGAGGAACATGAGGAGATCAGAGCGATCCCAGCTTACTATATATATACATAGTGACACAAGCCAGCTTCTGTAAAAATTGGTTATTTCTGTCCATCATTTAATGTATTACGTTTCCTCATCGTTCGATAATGATGAGGTTGTTGTAGAAGATCCAGAAAATGAGGATACGGAGCAATTTTTCTGACTGCCAAAGAAACCACTATATTGCAAGTTCTTGACTCTTAGATTATACATGGCTCCCAATGGAAGCTCCAATTACACCGAGCTTTTCCTGTCCTAGAAACCACAATTGTAACCAGATCCCTTCTTGTACATGAGCTGATCAGCTGCACTTGGGGAGGTCTTGTTACCACCACAGGCCAAGCCTCAGAAAGTTGAGTACATGGTGAGGGATCAGCAGAGACTGGACTATCAATGAAGTGGTTACATTAGGTGCCAAAAGACAAAAACAGGATTAATCAGCATGGGTTTAGGAAGTGTGAAGGGCACAAACTTCATCCCAAAATAACGAGATATGACATAAAGAGGCAAAGCATCAAAATGAGTAGAGATGGGGAAAGGAAAGCTTCTTGGTTGGGAGAGAAGGGGGAGGAAGTGGCTCATGGTGGGGAGAGGCTCATGGTGGGGAGAGAGATGGGGGGGGGTGGTCCATGGTGGGGAGAGAGATGGGGGGGAATGGCTCAAGGTGGGGAGAGAGATGGGTGAAAGTAGCTCATGGTGGGGAGAGAGATGGGGGGAGTGGCCATGGTGGGGGGAGAGATGGGGGGGTTGGCTCATGTTGGGGAGAGAGATGGGGGGAAGTGGCTCATGGTGGGGAGAGAGGTGTGGGGGGAGTGGCTCATGGCAGGGAAAGAGAAAGGAGGAGTGGCTCATGGTGGGAAAAGAGCTGGGGGGAGTGGCTCATGGTGGGGAGAGAGATGAGTGAAAGTGGCTCATGGGGGGGAGAGAGATGGGGGGGAGTGGCCCATGGTGGGGAGAGAGATGGGGGGAAGTGGCTCATGGTGGGGAGAGAGGTGGGTGAGAGTAGCTCATGGTGAGGAGAGAGATGGGGGGAGTGGCCATGGTGAGGAGAGAGATGGGGGGATGGCTCATGTTGGGGAGAGAGATGGGGGGAGTGGCTCATGGTGGGTAAAGAGATGGGGGGAGTGGCTCATGGAGGGGAGAGAGATGAGTGAAAGTGGCTCATGGTGGGGAGAGGAGTGAGGGGGGAAGTGGCTCATGGTGGGGAGAGAGGTGGAGGGAAGTGGCTCATGGTGGGGAGAGAGATGGGTGGTGGCTCATGACGGGGAGAGAGATGAGGGGAAGTGTCTCAAGGTGGGGAGAGAGAATGGGGAGGAGAGGCTCATGGTGGGGAGAAATGTGGGGGGAAGTGGCTTATGATGGGTAGAGAGATGGGAGGGTGGCTCATGGTGGGGAGAGAGATGGGGGGGTGGCTCATGTTGGGGAGAGAGATAAGGGGGGGGGGAGGTAGCTCAAGGTGGGGAGAGAGATGGGGGGAAGTGGCTCATGGTGGGGAGAGATGTGGGGGGAAGTGGCTTATGATGGATAGAGAGATGGGAGGGTGGCTCATGGTGGGGAGAGAGATGGGGGGGGGTGGCTCAAGCTGGGGAGAGAGATGGGGGGAAGTGGCTCATGGTGGGGAGAGAGGTGGGGGGGAGTGGGGTGGGGAAAGTGGGGGGGAGTGGCTCATGGTGGGGAAAGAGCTGGGGGGAGTGTCTCATGGTGGGGAGAGAGATGAGTGAAAGTGGCTCATGGTTGGGAGAGAGGGGGGGAGTGGCCCATGGTGTGGAGGGAGGGGATGGGGGGAGTGGCTCAAGGTGGGGAGAGAGATGGGGGTAAGTGGCTCATGGTGGGGAGAGAGGTGGGTGAAAATAGCTCATGGTGGGGAGAGAGATGGGGTGGATGGCTCATGTTGGGGAGAGAGATGGGGGGAGTGGCTCATGGTGGGGAAAGAGATGGGGGGAGTGGCTCATGGTGGGGAGAGAGATGAGTGAAAGTGGCTCATGGTGGGGAGAGAGGTGAGGGGGGGAGTGAAGTGGCTCATGGTAGGGAGAAAGATGGAGGGAAGTGGCTCATAATGGGGAGAGAGATGGGGGAAGTGGAACATGGTGGGGAGAGAGATTGGGGGGGAGTGGCTCATGGTGGGGAGAGAGATGGGGGGGAAGTGGCTCATGGTGGGGAGAGAGGGGGGGAAGTGGCTCATGATGGGGAGAGAGGTGGGGGGAAGTGGTTTATGATGGGGAGAGAGATGGGGAGGGTGGCTCATGGTGGGGAGAGAGATGAAGGGGAAGTGGCTCATGGTGGGGAGAGAGATGGGGGGGAGTGGTTCATGGTGGGGAGAGAGAGATGGGGGGTGGCTCATGATGGGGAGAGAGATGGGAGGGAAGTGGCTCATGGTGGGGAGAGAGATGGGGGGGAGAGATGGGGGGGAGTGGCTCATGGTGGGGAGAGAGATGGGGGGGGAGTGGTCTCATGGTGGGGAGAGAGATGGGGGAGTGGCTCATGGTGGGGAGAGAGATGGGGGGAAGTGGCTTATGATGGGGGAGATGGGCTCATGGTGGGGAGAGAGATGGGGGAGAGTGGCTCATGGTGGGAGAGAGATGGGGGGAGTGGCTCATGGTGGGGAGAGAGATGGGGGGGAGTGGCTCATGGTGGGTAGAGAGATGGAGAAGAAGTGGCTTATGGGGGAGAGGATGGGGGGAGGGAGGGCTCATGGTGGGGGAGAGAGATGGGGGAGAGTGGCTCATGGTGGTGGGGGAGAGAGATGGGGGGGAGTGGCTCATGGTGGGAGAGAGCATGGGGGGGGGGGGGAGTGGCTCATGGTGGGGGGGAGAGAGATGGGGGGGAAGGGGATGTGGCTTATGATGGGTGGAAATGGGTGGAGGGAGAGAGATGGGGGGAGTGGCTCATGATGGTGGGAGAGAGATGGGGGGGAAGTGGCTCATGGTGGGGAGAGAGAGGGGGAGTGTAGCTCATGGTGGGGAGAGAGATGGGGGGAGTGGCTCATGGTGGGGAGAGAGATGGGGGGAAGTGGCTCATGGTGGGGAGAGAGATGGGGGGAGTGGCTCATGGTGGGGAAGAGAGATGGGGGGAGTGGCTCATGGAGGGGAGAGAGATGGTGGGAAGTGGCTCATGGTGGGGAGAGAGATGGGGGGGAGTGGCTCATGGTGGGGAGAGAGAGATGGGGGGGAAGTGGCTCATGGTGGGGAGAGAGATGGGGGTGGTGGCTCATGACGGGGAGAGAGATGGGGGTAAGTGGTCTCATGGTGGGGAGAGAGAATGGGGGGGGGAGTGGCTCATGGTGGGGAGAAAGAGTGGGGGGAAGTGGCTTATGATGGGGAGGAGAGAGATGGGGGGGGGAAAGATGGAAAAGTCATGGTGGGGAGAGAGATGGGGGGGTGGCTCATGGTGGGGAGAGAGATGAGGGGGGAAGTGGCTCATGGTGGGGAGAAGAGAGATGGGGGGAAGTGGCTCATGGTGGGGAGAGAGATGTGGGGGGGAAGTGGCTCATGATGGGGATAGAGAGATGGGGGGGAAGTGGCTCATGGTGGGGAGAGAGATGGGGGGGAAGTGGCTCAAGCTGGGGAGAGAGATGGGGGGGGAAGTGGCTCATGGTGGGGAGAGAGATGGGGGGGAGTGGCTCATGGTGGGGAAAGAGAGATGGGGGGAGTGGCTCATGGTGGGGAAGAGAGAGATGGGGGGAGTGGCTCATGGTGGGGAGAGAGATGGGTGAAAGTGGCTCATGGTGGGGAGAGAGATGGGGGAGTGGCCATGGTGGGGAGAGGATGGGGGGGGAGTGGCTCATGGTGGGGAGAGAGATGGGGGGAAGTGGCTCATGGTGGGGAGAGAGGTGGGTGAAAATAGCTCATGGTGGGGAGAGAGATGGGGGGGATGGGCTCATGGTGGGGAGAGAGAGATGGGGGGAGTGGCTCATGGTGGGGAGAAATAGATGGGGGGAGTGGCTCATGGTGGGGAGAGAGATGAGTGGGGAGTGGCTCATGGTGGGGAGAGAGGTGGGTGAGATGGGGGAAGTGGCTCATGGTAGGGGAGAGATGGGGGAAGTGGCTCATAATGGGGGAGAGAGATGGGGGGATGTGGAAATGGCTCATGGGGGGAGAGAGATGGGGGGGAGTGGCTCATGGTGGGGAGAGAGAAGGGGGGGAAGTGGCTCATGGTGGGGAGAGAGTGGGGGGAAGTGGTTTATGGTGGGTAGAGAGAGGTGGGAGGGAGTGGCTCATGGTGGGGAGAGAGATGGGGGGGAGGGGCTCATGGTGGGGAGAGAGATGGGGGGAGTGGCTCATGGTGGGGAGAGAGATGGGAAGGAAGTGGCTCATGATGGGGAGAGAGATGGGGGGAGAGTGGCTCATGGTGGGGAGAGAGAGAATGGGGGGGGAGTGTGCTCATGGTGGGAAGAAAGATGGGGGGAGTGGCTCATGGTGGGGAGAGAGAGGGGGGGATGGCTCATGGTGGGGAGAGAGATGGGGGGAGTGGCTCATGGTGGGGAGAGAGATGGTGGGGAGTGGCTCATGGTGAGGAGAGAGATCGAGAAGAAGTGGCTTATGATGGGGGAAATGGCCTCTCATGGTGGGGAGAGAGAGATGGCGGGGCAGTGGCTCATGTTGGGGAGAGAGATGGGGGGGGGGGGGGAATGGGAAGTTGGCTCATGGTGGGGAGAGAGATGGGGGAAGAGTGGCTCAAGGTGGGGAGAGAGATGGGGGGGAGTGGCTCTTGGTGGGAGGGGAGTGGCTCATGGTGAGGAGAGAGATGGGGGGGAGTGGCTCATGTTGGGGAGAGAGATGGGGGGGAGTGGCTCATGGTGGGGAGAGAGATGGGGGAGTGGCTCATGGTGGGGAAAGAGATGGGGGGAAAAGTGGCTCATAATGGGGAGAGAGATGGGGGGGGAAGTGGCTCATATGGTGGGGAGAGAGATGGGGGGAAGTGGCTCATGGTGGGGAGAGAGATGGGGGGGATGGCTCATGGTGGGGAGAGAGATGGGGGGAGTGGCTCATGATGGGGAGAGAGATGGGGGGGGGAATGGCTCAAGATGGGGAGAGAGATGGGGGGAGTGGCTCATAATGGGGGAGAGAGATGACGGGGGAGTGGCTCATGGTTGGGGAGAGAGATGGGGGGAAGTTGCTTATGGTGGGGAGAGAGATGGGGACAGAGTGGCTCAAGGTGGGGAGAGAGATGGGGGGGAGAGTGGCTCTTGGTGGGGAGAGAGAAGATGGGGGGAGTGGCTCATGGTGGGGAGAGAGATGGGGGGGAGTGGCTCATGGTGGGGAGAGAGATGGGGGGAGAGTGACTCATGGTGGGGAGAGAGAGGGGGGAAGTGGCTCATGATGGGTAGAGAGATGGGGGGAGTGGCTCATGGTGGGGAGAGAGATGGGGGGAGAGTGTCTCATGGTGGGGGAGAGAGAAGGGGGGAGTGGCTCATGATGGGTAGAGAGATGGGGGGAAGTGGCTTATGGTGGGGAGAGAGATGGGGGGAGAGTGGCTCATGGTGGGGAGAGAGATGGCGGGGAGTGGCTCATGGTGGGGAGAGACATGGCGGGGGAGTGGCTTATGGTGGGGAGAGACATGGCGGGGAGTGGCTTATGGTGGGGAGAGACATGGCGGGGAGTGGCTTATGGTGGGGGGAGAGAGATTAAGGGGGAAGTAGCTCATGGTGGGGAGAGATGGGGGGAAGTGGCTCATGGTGGGGAGAGAGATGGCAGGGAGTGGCTCATGGTGGGGAGAGAGATGAAGAGGGAATTGGCTCATGGTGGGGAGAGAGATGGGGGGAGAGTGGCTCATGATGGGGAGAGAGATGGGGGGAGAGTGGCTCATGATGGGGAGAGAGATGGGGGGAGAGTGACTCATGGTGGGGGGGGGGAAGTGGCTCATGGTGGGGAGAGAGATGGGGGGGCTTGGTCATGAGGAGTGATTGGGAGAAAAGTCTCATGTTGGGGGGAGAAGCTTCTATGGTAGTAAGAGAGAAGGGAAAGAAGCCTCTATAGTGGGGATAGAGGGCTCAATTTTAGAGAGAGATAGGAGGAAGAGGCCTCTATGGGGAGAGATGGTCTGGGGGGAGAGGCCTGTATGGGGGAGAGATGGTGGGGGAGGGGAGAGGCCTGTATATAGTGGGGGAGAGATGGTGGGGGAGAGGCCTATATATTGGGGAGAGGTGGTGGTGGGGGAGAGGCCTATATAGTGGGGAGAGTGGTGGGAGAGGCCTATATAGTGGGGAGGTGGTGGGGGTGAGGCCTATATAGTGGGGAGAGGTGGTGGGGGTGAGAGCCTATATAGTGGGGAGAGGTGGTGGGGGTAGGCCTATATAGTGGGGAGAGGTGGTGGGGGTGAGGCCTATATAGTGGGGAGAGGTGGTGGGGGTGAGGCCTATATAGTGGGGAGAGAGGTGGTGGGGGTGAGGCCTATATAGTGGGGAGAAAGGTGGTGGGGGTGAGGCCTATATAGTGGGGAGAGGAGGTGGTGGGGGAGAGGCCTATATAGTGGGGAGGAGGTGGTGGTGGAGAGGCTATATAGTGGGGAGAAGTGGTGGAAGAGGCCCTCATGGTAGAGAACAATGGGATGATCTCTTAGTTCCTATCCCTTTGACAGTCATACACTCATTGGGTGGAGCAATTTTCATGGGACATGAAGGAACAGTCAGTAAAAAACAATATCAGAGATTTAACCCTTTCCCACTATACTAAAAATTTGTTTTTGAGAAATTTCCCACCACTTCCTTTTCCAGCGAAGTGATATTGGCCCCCCGCTGACTGCAAATGACTAACCACTGTGATCCTGGCTGATTTTACCAGCTGGACCTCCAGAGGCTGACATGGCATGTTGTTCCCGTGTTCCATGTGCACTAGGAGTATGTGTGTGCGGAACATGTGGACTAGCACAGGAGCAGGTGATGCCTGTCAGGAATGAGGCCTACATTGCTGGACATTAGATTTTCGGGGATGGTTCGGGGATGGTCGGTCAATTCAGCAACATTATGTCTGCGATGAAAGGATGACGATCTACTCTATAGCCACATTCCTGGATGTGTTCCGGCTGAATTGGTGACAATACAATCTCAGAGCGCCGGCTCTCTCCACCAGTTTACTAAACTTCATTAGTGAATCTTTGGTTATGTTTTATGTATATACTGTGTTTATTATATTTTATATACTGTGCATGTAGTGGCATAGCTAGCAGATCTGGCACCAAGGGCTGGACACTTGTTTTGCACCCCCCCCCCCCCCACCACGCCCCACACACACACACACACATAAAAATGGTAACCACATCAAAACTGTGGGTGTTGTCAGATCTCTTTCCTAGTTAAGCTCCTCCAGACACCCGCACACTTAGTCCAGAGTCTCCTTTGTCCCCCCAATCCTGGGCCTCTGCCACACCATCCCACTTTTTCTAGCCTAAGGCCTCCTCTGTACCCCCCCCCCCCCTCCACCCCAGAGTCCAAGTCCAGGGCCTCCTCTGCAGCTCCCCCCCCCCCAAGTCCAGGGCTTCCTCTGCACCCTACCTCCTCATCCAGGTTCTTTGCCATGCCAACCCCCTTTTAAAGCCCAGGGCCTCCTCTGCACCCCAACTCCTAGTCCAAGGCCTCCTCTGCACCCAAACTCCTAATCCAGGCCCTCCTCTGCATCCCCTTCATCTAGTTCCATCTCTCCACCCACCTTCCTAGTCCAGGGCCTTCTGCAAACAAGTCCCCTCTCCTAATAAATGCCTTCCAGTTAGAGGCAGGCTCTCCCATGAAAAATTTTATTTGGGGGTTCCATGAGCCCCTCCACCCAAAGTCACTCCCGTCACACCCTCAAATCCCTTTTCTGAGCTTCTGGATTAGCCTTTTGTTGGCCTGTAGAAAAAAGAAGGCTGAAGTGGTCCTCAGTTTTTCTGAATAGGAAATGCCTCCAAGGCTAAGTGAGCTTTTCTATAGGATATGAGAGGCTTTTTTTTTTAAGGAAATTGTTCTTTTTGGATTTACCACATTAATTCCATTCCAATGCAATGAGGAGAACTCTACAGAACCTTTCCTTGTCCCATGGAGGACTAAGTGTTCCAGACTCACCTCCATATTAGAATGAAGGGAATGTGATTGTAATGAACCCCAGACACCCACTACTGAGTATCTCCATCAAGAAGCTGCTTCTCAGGCTCTGGAACACGAGACCAGTGAATCTGGCTATTGTTACCCTAAGATCCAGATGACACCAGATTTGAAGTAAACCAGGAGGTAGACTAGTTTATTTGAACACAGATACAAGATATATACACTAAGTGCACAATCCCCCCTCCCTGCATAATGACACAGGATGGGGCTGTGACAGGAGTCACTTTGGGTGGGGGGCCCATGGAACCCAGCTTACTTTGGAGAGGTGTGGAGACCCCTGTCTCAGCTCCCCATCACAGTGATGTTCTGCGCTTGTCATTTACTGTTCATTTTTCCACCAAAAATAGAAAATTTAGGATCCTGGACATCTCTTGCTCACCTCTCCATGGGAATGGTTCATGATGGTGGACAAACCTGCTACGATATGGCCTTCCGCCAGGTAGTTCCTCACTTCTTTAATTCCAGGCTGGGGGCTGATTAACTGACTTGCTGGGGCAGATGCTGTCCTAGTACATACATAAAAAAATAGATATTCAGAGAATGGCTGCAGATGGATGGCGTTCCTATGTAAGTCAGTTCCTGCAAGTATGGAGCTATTAGCTGTGACCTTTTGTACAGATTCTTTGTGTGTAGAAAACTCCATCCTGCACTTAGCTCAGTCCTCTAATGGATATAAAAGTCTCTGATTCCCATTATCAACTCCACTGAACACAAAGAGGACCACCAGAAAGTTCCAGAATCTGCAGTCATGCTGCGTCACCCATCTCTAGATCATAGCGATATCCCTGGGACCCCGTCCTCTCTCTGGGAGCACAGCGATATCCTTGGTTCCCCGTCTCTTGGAGCACAGCGATATATCCTTGGTTCCCCGTCTCTGGAGCACAGCGATATTGGTTCCCCGTCTCTGGACACTTGGGCACAGCGATTCTCTTGGTTCCCCAATTCTGGAGCACAGCGATATCCTTGGTTCTGGAGCCAGTGATATCCCCAGTCTCTGGAGCACAGCACCGTCTCTGGAGCACAGCAATATCCTTGGTTCCCCATCTCTGGAGCACAGTGATATCCCTGCGACCCCGTCTCCAGAGCATAGTGATATCCCTGGGATCCCGTATCTGGTGCACAGTGGTATCCCTGGGAACCCGTATCTGGCAAATAGTGATATCCCTGGGACCCCATCTCTGGAGCATAGTGATATCCCTGGGACCCCATCTCTGGAGCATAGTGGTATCCCTGGGACCCCATCTCTAGAGCATAGTGATATCCCTGGGACTCCATCTCTGGCGTACAGTGGTGTCCCTGGGATCCTGTATCTGGCGCATAGTGATATCACTGGGACCCCGTCTCCAGAGCACAGCAATATCCCTGGGACCCCGCATCTGGTGCACAGTGGTATCTCTGGGACCCCATCTCTGGAGCATAGCGATATCCCTGGGACCCCCACTGGTGTACAGCAATCATATGCCATAGACTGCTGTCATACAGTGATTATATATCTGTGACATCCCCCTCACCACACCACCACCACCACCACACAAACACACCTTGTACAGTGATCATCCCAGACCCCAACTATGATGTACATGGGACCAGGGGCGGACTGACCATTTGGAAACTCGGGCACTGCTCGAGGGCCCGGGGTCAGTAGGGGGCCCCATGAGATGCCCCTGGTACCTTTTTCATAGGCTTTTTTTTGAGTTTGGGCAAGGACACAGGGGCCCATGATCCCCTATTGCCGGGGGCCCCATGAGTTGTCAGTCCGCCCCTGCATGGGACCCCCCATATTGTACAGTGATCACCTCAGAGAGACCCAGGCACAGGGGGCGATTATTACAGATGCCAGTTGGTGTCTGGTGCAAATCCAGAGAATGAACTCTTATAACACTGGAAATGGACCCCAAACCTTCCCCTCCTTACTAAAGTAACCTGTGTTCTACCTATCCATGGCAAAGCAACAGGCAAGGTTCAATGCATGGAAAAGGTACAGATTCAACGTAACCCCCTGATCGTTGGCCCTAAACCCTGATCACTGGCCCTAAGCTCTGATCACTGGCCCTAAGTCCTGATCACTGGACATAACCCTTCATCATTCATTCTACAACTACACCACCTCTCACTATTACCGATGTTAATCCCCTCACTGCCAGTCATCTCCCCTTCTACTCCCATAATTATTATTTCCCCACTACATCCTTGATTTATATACTCTACAGGGGCCAATGGGCTCTCCTCGTGACGTATCCCCATATACACATTATCTCCCATTAAGCACAGAAGATCATAAGAGATGGTGCTGAATGATTGATGAGTTTTCTGTGATCTCCAGGCTGCATTAGGTGCGATGATCTTCCATGAATACAGAGTCATCCACTTAGAAGGTTGAGGATTTGTGGTCAGGAATGTCTATTCACAAACCTTCAACTGATAGGATTTGTGTGACTCCATCAGATACACTAACAGTGGAATCCTTACTGCACACCGCCCACCTTTGGGAATGGGGGGCACCTATTAGCAAAAGTATGTAGGCATTAGACACGCCCCCACCACGCCCCCTTAAAGGAGAATTATACAAAAAAAAAGATTAGTTAAACCCACAAGTGTTTTTTTTACTACTACAATTCTTTTACATTGGCTGTTGTTTTTGGGAGAGACGGGGAAATAGGAAAGGTGGTGGTGTCTGTCTGGAATAGGAAAGGGGGTGGAATCTGGAACAGGAAAGGTGGTGGTGTCTGGAATAGGAAAGGTGGTGGTGTCTGGAATAGGAAAGGGGTGGGTGGAGTCTGGAACAGGAAAGGTGGTGGTGTCTGGAATAGGAAAGGGGGGTGGAGTCTGGAACAGGAAAGGTGGTGGTGTCTGGAATAGGAAAGGTGGTGGTGGTGTCTGTCTGGAATAGGAAAGGGGGTGGAATCTGGAACAGGAAAGGTGGTGGTGTCTGGAATAGGAAAGGTGGTGGTGGTGTCTGGAATAGGAAAGGTGGTGGTGTCTGGAATAGGAAAGGTGGTGGTGTCTGTCTGGAATAGGAAAGGGGGTGGAATCTGGAACAGGAAAGGTGGTGGTGTCTGGAATAGGAAAGGTGGTGGTGTCTGTCTGGAATAGGAAAGGGGTGGAATCTGGAACAGGAAAGGTGGTGGTGTCTGGAATAGGAAATAGGTGGTGGTGTCTGGAACAGGAAAGGTGGTGGTGTCTGGAATAGGAAAGGTGGTGTCTGGAACAGTGGTGGTCTGGAACAGGAAAGGTGGTGGTGTCTGGAATAGGAAAGGTGGTGGTGTCTGGAATAGGAAAGGTGGTGGTGTCTGGGAACAGGAAAGGTGGTGGAATCTGGAACAGGAAAGGTGGTGGTGTCTGGAATAGGAAAGGTGGTGGTGTCTGGAACAGGAAAGGTGGTGGTGTCTGGAACAGGAAAGGTGGTGGTGTCTGGAATAGGAAAGGGGGTGGAGTCTGGAACAGGAAAGGTGGTGGTGTCTGGAACAGGAAAGGTGGTGGTGTCTGGAATAGGAAAGGGGGGTGGAGTCTGGAACAGGAAAGGTGGTGGTGTCTGGAACAGGAAAGGTGGTGGTGTGTCTGGAATAGGAAAGGTGGTGGTGTCTGCCTCTATGTGAGAAGTGATCTCATAGCGAGTGTGAAAGAGGACCTAGTTGATGGAGAGCGTGATGAGGCTGAAGTATTTTGGGTGGAACTGCACATGGGGGGGCGATACTACAAAGGTAATCATTGGAGTTTGTTATTGGCCTCCCAGTGTTAATGAGGAGGTGGAGACTCAGCTCCTCGCACAGATGGAAAGGGCTGGGACAGTGATAATAATGGGGGATGGTAACGACCCGGAAAGTGACTGGAGTAATGGTGCTGCAGGAACAGTTCATAGAGGCCCCAACTAGGAAATGATGCTCTGCTGGAGCTGGTCATCTCCAACCATGCAGAACTAATTACGAATGTCCATATAAAAGAACATCTGGGTAGCCGTGACCATAACATGATTTCATTTATTGTTAGCTGTAAACAGTGAGCACATATGGGGAGAATAAAACCGCTCAATTTATATTTGGCTTCTTTTCATAGTGGGGGGTCAATTTACATCCTATAAATCTTAGAGCAAAGAGAAGACACAATTGACCACATTCTTATAGTTCACAACTTTTATTTTAAGTTTTTATTTTACGTTTGTCTTGTCTTTTTTTGTCTATTCATGTTTTTCTATTGTTGCATTCACAATGACAGTTGCTTGGAATCCACATTGGTGGTTGTTTTAACCAAAATTTAGCAATAAAAAAATCATTATTTTGTGATATTTTGAATTTAGTACTATTTTTGTGTTATCCCAGCCCAGTGAATATTTGTCACCATTGGTAACCACTTTGCCTATCTTGTGGGCCGTTTGTGTTTGTTGAGTTATTTTTTGGTTACGGTGATAACGTTTCATTTAAGTGGAGGCATGCTGGAACATACACACGTGTGTCAACCTCAAACGTTACTTTGTGTGGGAGGGAATATTGGCATCGATGAACACAACACAAAAAATGGGAGTTCTTCATAAAGACTGTATGTGACCACACTGCAGAATATATGCCCGTGGGCACCAAGTATAAAAGGCTGAAAATCCAACCTCTGTGACAAAAGCCATAGATAATAAGAAAAGAGCTTTTATTCCAGATAACAATGAAGGAACGCCATCATCGTTTACACATTACAGAGAATAGAACAGAATATGCAAAAAGGAAATAAAGGCGCAAAAATGAACAACAGATTGCCAAAGATATCAGGACGACCCCGAAAACATTCCTCCAATATATGAATAGTAGAAAAGGTCCGGTCCCAGCATGTAGGCCCTTTACAGAACCATCTAGAGGGGGGGGACAAAGAGAAGGACAATGTATGAAATAACTTCTTCAGCTCTGGGAATACAAAGGAGCATGGGGGGGCTCTTGTCCATAATGGGCGTGGTACTGACACCCCCCAGATGATCCACATTGGCTCACAATTGATATGATCCAGAAATATTATAGAATAGAATAAAGGTGAATAAAGCCCGTGGACCGGATGGCATACACCCACGGGGCCTTACAGAATTCAGCTCTGTCATCTCACAGCCATTGTTTCTCATTTTTAGGGACTCTTTAATGACTGGCATAGTACCACTGGATTGGCATAAGGCCAATGTGGGGCCAATATTTAAAAAGGGGTCAAAATCTTTCCCAAGTAATTATAGATCTGTTAGTGTAACTTCTATAGTTGGGAAGATACTGGAGAGTTTAATAAAAAGACCACAGAGAGGAGTTCTTGCTGGAAACACATATTGTAACAGACAGCGTGGATTCATGACAGACAGAAGTTGTCAAACAAATCTGATTTCTTTTTATGAGGAGGTGAGCAAGACCTTGGACAGAGGGGGTGGCGGTGGACGTGGCATACTTGGACAGAGGGGGTGGCGTTGGACGTGGCATACTTGGACAGAGGGGTGGCGGTGGATTTGGTATACTTGGACAGAGAGGTGGCTATGAATGTGGTATACTTGGACAGAGTGGTGTCGGTGGACGTGGTATACTTGGACAGAGTGGTGTCGGTGTGGACGTGGCATACTTGGACAGAGGGGTGGCGGTGGATGTGGTATACTAGGGACAGAGTGGTGGCTGTGGACGTGGTATACTTGGACAGAGAGGTGGCTATGAATGTGGTATACTTGGACAGAGGGGTGGTTGCTAATGAATGTGGATATACTTGGACAGAGGGGGTGGCGGTGGACGTGGTTACTTGGACAGAGGGGTGTCGGTGGACGTGGCATACTTGGGGACAGAGGGGGTGGCGGTGGATGTGGCATACTTGGACAGAGGGGACTCCGGTGAATGTGGTATACTTGGACAGAGTGGTGGCTGTGGACGTGGTATACTTGGACAGAGAGTGGCTATGAATGTGGTATTACTTGGACAGAGAGGTGGGCTATGAATGTGGTATACTTGGACAGGAGGGGTGTCGGTGGACGTGGTACACTTGTATTTTGCAAAAGTGTTTGACACTATTCCCCACACACGGGCTAAAAGATCGCATTGTAGTGGTTAATGATTTATACTTTGAATGGTCTAGGAGTGTCAGTGGTGTGTACCCCATGGTTCAGTGTTATTAGTGGGGTACCCCAAGGTTCAGTGTCATTAGTGGGGTACCCCAAGGTTCAGTGTCATTAGTGGGGTACCCCAAAGGTTCAGTGTTATTAGTTTTACTAGTTCAGTGTTGGGACCCGTACTCTGTAATCTTATATACAGTCAGGTCCATAAATATTGGGACATGGACACAATTCTAACATTTTTGGCTCTATACACACAATGGATTTGAAATGAAAGGAACACTAGATGTGCTTTAACTGCAGACTGTCAGCTTTAATTTGAGGGTATTTACATCCAAATCAGGTGAACGGTGTAGGAATTACAACAGTTTGCATATGTGCCTCCCACTTGTTAAGGGACCAAAAGTAATGGGACAGAATAATAATCATAAATCAAACTTTCACTTTTTTAATACTTGGTTACAAAATCCTTTGCAGTCAATGACAGCCTGAAGTGTGGAACGCATATAGACATCACCAGACGCTGGGTGTCATCCCTGGTGATGCTCTGCCAGGCCTTTATACTGCAACTGTCTTCAGTTCCTGCTTGTTCTTGGGGCATTTTCCCTTCAGTTTTGTCTTCAGCAAGTGAAATGCTCCATCGGATTCAGGTCAGGTGATTGGCCATTGCAGAACATTCCACTTCTTTGGTGTCTTTTGCAGTCTGCTTTGGGGTCATTGTCCATCTGCACTGTGAAGCCCGTCCAATGAGTTGTGAACGCATTTGGCTGAATATGAGCCGATAATATTCCCGAAACACTTCACAATTCATCCGCTGCTTCTGTCAGCAGTCACATCATCAATAAATACAAGAGAAGCATTCCATTGGCAGCCATACATGCCCACGCCATGACACTACCACCACCTCATGATCACTGATGAGGTGGCTATGCTGAGGACCATGAGCAGTTCCTTCTCATCCTCTTCTCTTCCCATCACTCTGGTACAAGTTTTGATGTCGGTCTCCATCTGTCCATAGGTTGTTGTTCCAGAACTGTGAAGGCTTTTTTACATGTCGTTTGCAAACTCTAATCTGGCCTTCCTGTGTTTGTGGCTCACCAAATGGTTTCCATCCATCTTGTGGTGAACCACTCTGTATTCACTCTGCGGTGAAGTCTTCTCTTGATTGGTGACTTTGACACCACATACACCTACCTCCTGGAGAGTGTTCCCTTGATCTGGCCAACTGTTGTGAAGGGTGTTTTCTTCACCAGGGCAAAGAATTCTTCGCGCTCATCCACCACAGTTGTTTTTACCGTGGTCTTCCGGTCTTTTGGTGTTGCTGAGCTCACCGGTGCGTTCCTTCTTTTTAAAGAATGTTCCAAACAGTTGTTTTGGCCACCGCCTAATGTTTTTTGCTATCTCTCTGATGGGTTGATTTAGTTTTTTCAGCCTAATGATGGGCTTCACTGATAGTGACAGCTCTTTGGATCTCATCTTGAGAGTTGACAGCAACAGATTCCCAAATGCAAATAGCACACTTGAAATGAACTCTGGACCATTTAATCCTGCTCATTGTAATTGGGTATAATGAGGGAATACCACACACACCTGGCCATGGGAACAGCTGAGAAGCCAATTGTCCCATTACTTTTTGGTCCCTTAACAAATGGAGGCACATATGCAACACTGTTGTCATTCCTACACCCGTTCACCTGATTTGGATGTAAAAACCCCAAA